>VUQR01009255.1:25049-40076 GCA_015108515.1 Hemichromis elongatus | reverse complement strand
GTGGGACTTTTACTAAGTGGGGGAATAGACACTTGTCTCACACACACACACACACACAGGCTCCCTCCTCCCTTTCCCTCTTACTCTTTGCTGCTTTCTTATCCCAGATGTTATCTCTACTTAAGGGAAGTGTGAGGGAAAATGCAACAGGGCCTTTTTCATGAATAGGTAACGGAATGCTCTTAGTTGTCTTTCTCCAAGAAAGCCGATGCTGGTATTGCACTTTTCATCTTTCCACATACTGCAACACCTCAGTCATCATTTAAAAACCCACAATCACTTTTCAAACACAGCCTTTGACAAAAAATAAATAAATCAGGGAATACAACTTAATTTGTCCTTTTTAAAAAAAATTGATATATTTACTTCACATGGGAAAAAAATAACAAATTTCTTCTATGTTTGTGAGAGAGTATCATGAAAAATAAGATGTGCTATCTCCTCAGCTGTCCCCAGGCTCTTCTAATGAGCTGTGTTATCTCATCCACACATCCCCACTCTGCTCACGCTGCCACTGTAGTGGTTTTCCTGCAGTGACAATAGCTTGAGTGCTGATAATAACCCATGTGCGCAGCAGCAAGCTCCAAATGCCTCCCAATAAAATCTGTCACACATTTGCCAAATAACTGAGTTAGTGAAAAGCCCAGCCACAGGTAAATCTCAGCCAGTAACTCCAATAATTCCTCTGCATGCTGCTGCCATCTAATATGAAAGCTGGTGTAAAAATTCTCAGTGGGCTGACTGCAGCTCATTAAAGAAGAACATTTAGTTAATTTGATCAAATAAGTTATTTTATTAGGTTTAGCATACTGTATGCAATCAGAGAGACACACTGCCGGACTGAGCTTCATCTTCTATGAGTTTAGAAAGGAATGGTTACTGCAAAACAGCTGCTTGCTTTGATTGGACATCCA
This sequence comes from Hemichromis elongatus, assembly GCA_015108515.1. Classification (NCBI taxonomy): domain Eukaryota; kingdom Metazoa; phylum Chordata; class Actinopteri; order Cichliformes; family Cichlidae; genus Hemichromis; species Hemichromis elongatus. Next base: position 39,162 of record VUQR01009255.1, on the reverse strand, counting down.
GAGTGGCAATGTGTCTTTTCTGGGTCTGCTTTCATTTGTTTTCAAGGGCCTACTTAGAGCTATGCTATTCCAATCTATTTATGTTCAAGTGCCATCTATCAGGGTTAGTAAGGAAGCGCTCTCGGTGGGTGTGCATATTGGATGAAAATTACGCATCCCACAGCTCGGTGGAGGCGGTTTTTCGCCCCGTCTACAAGGGGGGGGAAAAAAAAGATCTCACTTTAGAAACAATCAAGTGTCTGTGCATGATAATCTCTAATGAAATTTGGCTACGGATGGTTTGAAAATGCGCCACGACGGCAGGAGGAATTTACCAACCCTGTCAACAGGTGTCAGATGTTTAACCATACAACATGTATGAGAGCATATGTGAGTAGTGAGGAAGAGAATTTTGTTTTCTGTGTGTGTGTGTGATCTCGGCTGAAAAGAATGTGCCGCTTCTTCAGAGACAGAGAAGGAAAGAATTCCAGCGCAATTGTTGTTTATCCAGGAGCAATTATTCTCTCGCTGTGTATAATCCTGTACAGTCGCTGGTATCATGAGCCGGAGGCGTGCGCCAAATCAAACAGGGTTCATGTCTCATGGCGGTCTGTGATCTCAGGGAAAGACAGCGCTTAGGCCGCAGATTACAGAGCCATATTTTCACGCGTACAGTGGGTTTATTGATCTGGGCACACACGGAGACACGCGCCCTAACTGCGAATGTGTCACGAGTACTTGAGTCCAGTGCATAGAGCTTATACAATGCTTGCATAACACCTATGGTGCATATGTGGGTGATATTTCAGAAGAGTCGCAAAAGTTCATTCATATCCATGAAGTGCTTCTGTACTTTATGTGTATTATAAAAAGAAAAGTAACACTTTGATTACATTGTATTAAATGACAGCCTGAATCTAGACTTACACTATAATAACACTACTGCTTTGTCTCTGTAGTAGTGTAGCATCAATTAGTAATAACACAGAGAAAAGCAAGACTTTTATGGAAAGCTTTCTTAGGAGGTTCTCCAACATCAGTTTTGATTCCTAGATGGAGCTAAAAAAAAATACATTCACAGTTCCCCCAACATTTTATCATTTCAAAATACATCTACATAACTATTTTACGGCTTCGGCTATACAGTTACACCCTTCTTTATAGCTTATTGTTTTCAACTATAAAACTGCATTGTAAAATATTTATAATAAAAAGTCTTTTTGGATGCTTTCTATAGTGATTTTCCTCCAGTGACATTTTACATACAGTATAGTAGATTCATATTTTGCACAATTTCACTGCAATACAAATACCATAAAGTTTTTCTTTTAATGTAATATAATGCTGTATAGGCCCTGTGTATATTTAAAAAGAAAACAACTGCGATGCAGTTTTAATGGATAAGATCGTGTCCTAATCTGATGCTTGGAACGAGAAAGACATTTCCAGCAATCCAACCAAGAGATTATCCTTTATTCTCTGGCAGTAGTCGTTACTATTAAGGCTCATGAAGTCACCACGGAGTCTTTAATCGCATCGTGTTGCAGAATAACTGATGGCAGAAAAACAGATGATTTCTGTTGCCATTAAATCTTTGTCATAAATACAGCGTTGCAGTTGCCACGGCCCCAGAATGGTGCACTTGCCTCGTTATTAAAGTCAGTGCATGCGTCGCACAGAATTCGTGGACTCGGTGATACAAAGGCATAAAAATGATCCACGACCCCACCCCACCCCCACCCGCAGCTGCCTCCAGGCTCGCTTCCACCAGGCTCACGACGACACCAGACAGTGAACTCTTCGATCACACGACGCTGCAGCAGCTGCGATCTTGATGAGGGCAAAGACAACAACAAAGGACTTCAACAACAAGGAGTCCAGATGATGAATCCTTTTACAAGGTTCCGGAGCGCTTTTGATGATTTCAGAAAAAAATGTAAACTGAACGAGAACCAAATGGATCTGCAGAGGGGAGATTTTAATCTCTCGCAGAATGGATCGGATTTACGCAACGACCTCTGCCCCATCACCTTGGTGTTATGTAAACAAAGAAAGCATCAGAATGAGGTTATTATTTAAAGCTTTTGTTTTTCTTTGATCAGGTCAAAAAGGAGATGGCATGAACGAGATAAACAACTGAATGGGAACATGAGGAGCTGGTATTCGAGATGTGGTTTTAATGAGGTGCATATTGGAGGTAGCAGGATGTTTGAAAAAAGAAAGTACGGCCTTCGTTTTACTGCATTTTATCACTTATACACTATTTACACTAAACAGAAAAGGAGAGAGTCCATATTCAGATATTCACACGAGAGCAAGAGAGCCATTTCCTCACAGAGAGCACATGCTGTATTTTCTAGTGACAAGCTACATCCTTCTAGCAGCTCTCTTTATATTTTGCTAGGAAAATGGTAAAAAGGGTTAAGTTACTTGTTGAAACACGTGCAAACACACATGGAAATACAGTATATAATGCAAAAACAGTGTGTTTGAATTTAAAAAGCTTGAAGGCCAATAATTGGTATGACCATGATTATTCTTTAACTCAGTCTGATCTCTCCTAGGCAGTTCTCTTCTTAAAGTAGTCTTCAGGAATAGATCTCCAGGTTTCTTGAAGGGCAATCAAAGCTCTTCTTTGGATGTTTCTGCCTTTTCTTCTGCTCTCTGTCAAGATGACCCCACACTGCTCCAATAATGTTGGAGCCAGTCCATCACTGACGGTGCTACATTGTGTGTTTTTCTATTTAGATAGGTTTTTGCTGCACTGGTTGTGTGTTTGAGATCACTGTCACGGTGAAAAATGAAGCTCTCCCTAATCAGACGCTTTCTAGATGTTGCTGCGTGGTGGATCAAAATCCGATGGTGCTTTTCTGTGTTCGTGATTCCAAACATTTTGACAAGACAGAGCCTCCATCATCTTTTATAGATGGTTGTGGACACTCACTGTTACGCCTCTATCCTCTGTGCATATTAATTAAAGTTTGAACCAAACATTTTAGATGTGGATTCATCACATCATCAGACCTGTTGCCAATCATGTTCAGTCCAGTTGTTGTGTAATTCAGCACACCTCAGCCTTTTCTCACTGTTCCCATTCCTCTACAATGGCTTCTTCCACTGACACCATTTCTGATGAGGCTTCACTGGATCACCTTGACCGGACTCATCTAAGGCTACGTTCACACTGCAGGTCTTAATGCTCAATTCCGATTTTTTTGATCAAATCTGATTTTTTCTGTGTGGTTGTTCACACTACAAATAAAATATGACAGCAAACGCGCTCTAGTGTGAACGTTCACGGCCCTCAAAGCAACCCACATGTGCGAAAGAAGACATTACGCACAACGCGCTCTGTTTATGGAAGTAAAAATGGCGAACACAGCCCGGTTACAATACCACCCTAAAAGTTTAGCTTTAATAGAATTGTTTCCCCGTGTGCTACTCAGCTCCAAAACTTCAGTTTCTGTCCATTGACTCGCTCCGTCTCCAGTTTTCGCCGCCATGCTTTCTCGTTTGTCTTCTCCGGCACTGATAATCGGCGTCTGTCTTGTGTCATTGACGTAAAAGACGGATTTAATGCAACACGACCGTTCAAACAGCAGTCGCTTTCTGAAACATCGGATATGTATCGGATTCAGTACCACATACGAAAGTAACCCAGATCGGATTTAAAAATATCGGATTTGTGCTGCTCACACTGTCATACCATGTTCGGATATGGGTCGCATAGGGGCAAAAAAGTCGGATTTGATGCGCTTTCGCCTGCAGTGTGAACATAGCCTAAATCAGGGGTGCTCAATCCCAGTCCTCAAGACCTACTATCAAAGCGTCCCTACTCCACACACAACACAGTTGAATTAAATGGTTTGATTACCTCTTCAGCATGCCATCAAGTTTGGCAAAGGCCTGATAACAAGCCATTCATTTGATTCAGGTGTGTGGGAACAAGGATGCATCTAAAAGCTGCAGGACGGTAGCTCTCGAGGACTGGGATTGAGCACCCCTGATCTTTGTGTTCCGATGTATTTTCTAATGACACACTGCACACCATGCTGAGAAAAGCTTGTGATTAAAAGCTCTTTGGGAATAACTTTGTTTATGCCAAATTATTTTATGTCTGTCAAGCTGTGGTGTCTTTGGCATATCGTTTACATAAAAAACTGGGAACAAAGAAGGTGTGTTTGCGACAATACATTTGCCTAAAGATACACTTCAAAATTGATTCTTTGCTAAGTTGTGTGTTATGTGTAGACACAACGCTGGTTCATCCCTTATGCTTGAATGATTCATGGGTCCCTAACAAAAAAATAAAAATAATCTACTTAAAAGTAGAGGGACTGGACTGAAAACGAGTGAAAAAGCAGCCAATGTCCAAAGAAGAACTTTGGAAAACCTTCAGAAAGCCTGTTGTTCAAGACAATTTACAAGGACGTCTGGCTGCTTGGATGCAAATGCTAAAAAGAAATGAGCGATGGCTTAGGACTTTTGTGCAGTTCTGTAGATCAAAACTATCCAGCGCCTCACAATTACAGTCCATATATTTTCCCAGGGACGAGAAACCAGAGCAACATGCACTTAACTACAGGATTTTAGAAACAGGATTTACTGCACTGTTTATCATACAATCACCAAGTGGCAAGTCAAGTTGATAACTGCTTAAAAATCCACTTCCTTCAATAGTCAGCAGATGGTAGTTTGGGGGAAAACAACAGAAATAAAAACGCCACCTTAAGCTTTTTTGTGAAATACGTCTTCTCAGTCTCGTGTCTCTGTGGCAGCACTGATGCAACACATTGATTAGGAAATAAGGGGAATTTATAAGTGCTATTTATAGAGCCCCGAGTCACAGTCATTTTATTTCAGGCTATTTTATATTGTGAGGTAAACAAATTCCCTGTGAGTAAAATCTCAGCAGCACTGAGAAGGAAAACAAACCCTTTTAAAATGAGATTTTCTGTGACCAGTTGGGCTGCAGCCAAACTGCAGCCGTCGGGCATCATTTTCAAGGCGGACACAGTTCTTTGACATATTTGTGGAAACTATCAGAGCTACGAGCCTGTCACTGGGTATTTATCTTGACATTGTGATGAGCAATGTGTAGCTTTTAAAATACAAGAAATCATTTTACCAGTTTTTAAACAATCGTCTATTTGATGCCTGGTCTTTTAATAAATTAGCATCTGAGAGAAGTTTGTTGAAAATAAACAGATTCCAGCAATTTTTGGTACAATCCACATCTCTCACTCACTCACCGTTGTGCTCATCCACATTATATAAAGGAGGAGGTCAAGCTCGTGTTAATGCGCTCTCGCAAGTCTTCGGCTGTGGTGACAGAAAATAGCTACACGGTCAAAACTCAGATTTGACACAATGTCCCACTTGGTCCCTAGCTACTTAACTACCCGTGTGGCGTTCGGGGCTGAATGATTGCAGCTCATTTCAGTGCCAGCCCACGGAGATGTTCCACAAATCAAATTAAATTCATGATACCTGGAAACGGCCTGTATAAGAAACAACGCTGTGGCAGAAACATAAATAACAGTTAAATGTCTTCTTTTTGGTTCATTTCATTTCTGGCCAGGCAGAACATACGTTAAAATAAACACTGAGGCTACAGAGTCTCTGCTGGATTCTTGACCACTGTTTTCACATTCATTTTGCCCACGCAGGTGGTCTACCAGCTCAGGGTGATTGGGTGTCAGCTAGTGATGTGCGATACCACTGATTTCCTTTCTGATCTGATACCAAGTGAAATTCGTGGAGGTATCGGCGATACTGATCCAATACCGATACTTTATACAAAAACTTAACGTTTTATTGTATTTCAAATTAAAGCTTCATAATGATTACAGGACATCGCACTACTACTACTACTTGTTCTTATTGCTTAAAAATGCAGAATTATCATATAGAAATTTTAAAAAAACTGATGTTGTGCACGACACATTTGAACACGTTGCCTGCCTGCAGCACTGAAGGACTCCGCGAGAGACGTCTGTCTCGCCCTAGCACCACCTGTCCCTGTCCTCTCCTCCTCTTCAGTTCTCCTCAACATAAGCTCATCATATTCTGTGATAAGATTTACTCTGAGGTGTTTGAAGAGGTTAGTGGTGTTGCCACTGCACCTCACTGTCTCATGTATCGCAGACCGCGTCTTCGCCGTTTGTGGAGGTAAAATACGTCCACACATGACTTCGAAATGTGATTGCGCATGCTAACATGCTGCGGCACCTTTATACAGCCATATTTTGCATATGACTAATAAAGGCGGAAGAAGAAGTAGTTCCTTCCAAGTTAGACGATGGAAATGATATAGTTTCTATCTACTGTGTTCCTGTTAATTATAAACTACAAATTGAACCCAAATTACTGAAATATCGATTTTTTTAATATGAGGTATCGGAGGAATCGATATTTCAGTATGGAGCCATACACCACTAGCATCAGCTACCAAGTGTCATTGCAAGATATGGATTAGGACCAGGAATCAAGACTTGGGGCTATTTGCCTTATCAAAGTAGTTCAGGGACCAGGGTCCCTCACACACTGAGCATAGCTCATCACAAACTTGGGCATGGTGGTATCTATTAGGCGTGCATGACAGCAATGCGAAGCTATCTGCCTTGGGTTATTTAAATTTTTGGCTAAAAACAACTTTAACCACATCTTTTACACTTTCATAGAGAGCGCATATTACCTCATATATTTTATGGTCTGTGACAGCAAAAGCAAAGCTGACAAGAACCGTTACCTCTGTCCACTCCATATGAAGGCCAAAGGCTAACAGAGCAGTTTAGCAGCATCTGCCTGGTTTTATGAGGGCAGATGCTATCAGGCTAATGATGCCATCACGGCTAATTTGGCAGTCACACATCTGCTCTTTGCTGGCGGGAGTTGCCACGACTCCGCTACCATAACTGCAGACACAGAAACATAATGAGCCATCGCTCAGCTCACCTTTCACCTCCGAGGAGCTGCCAGACAACACACGGTTGCACTTTGTACCCGGGGACCATATAAGAGATGAAAGGTATGAGTGGTGCTAATGAACTGAATTATCCTCACAATGAAAGACTATCTAAAGCCATCGCTCTTCTCCACTTTGCCCAGGCCCGAGCATGTTCCTGCATCTGTGTGAAAACGCGCTGCATTACTCTGTTTGCTTTTGGCCTCGGTGTAGATATCAATTGATGTTTTGTGTGATGCAAGCTGAGTTAAAAAAAAATGGAGGGAGAGAGAAAACAAAGAAATAAAAAACCTACTGCGAGTTTTTAACTGAGATTATGTGAAATAATCCCAGGTACTGGGTCTTAATGTTTGTGCAGTTCTATCACACTTGAAAGCTGTTGTCCTCTTATATCTGTGTAATGAGGAAAACATAGCTGCTCCAGTCCAAAATGAAGTATGGATTAAATGATTTATATTTATATAAAAATCATAAAAAGTGGATTTTTTTTTTTAACTCCATGGAATTTAACAATGAATTTTTAAATCTGTGCCTAAACTCTTGGCTCGCATCAGCCTCTCTGAAAGACACCAAACACCTGTCAGCTCACAAAAAGAGAATTTCAGCAACTAAAGCTGGCCTCTGACCTAACAGGAATTTCCCTGTGGGTGTTAGGCATAACCAAGCTTTTGGAAGCAAATTTTTACACAACACTGAAAGAGAAGGTGGCATTGCAAATGTTTCCCATGAAGCTTATGTGTATATTATTTTATATTTCGGAGTTTTAATAAGGTTGTCATTATACCACCAACCACTTTGTCTAATAGCAGAGTACCCCGCTGCTGATTATTGGTTGCAAAATGTGTGTAAACTCTCTGCCGACTGCATCTCTCAGTGTGGGAAGAAGTCTTTTCCCTGAGTTGCAGGTCCCGTCTCGCCGTGCACCGTGCGCTGATGTCATGGGAGGCGTTTCCCTCTCCCTCTTTATGAGCACGGCTCTGTGATCTCTGGTGGAGATCAATTAGTTGAGCAATCAGCCCGCCCCTTGCTTTTGTGTGAGTAACTGCTCGTAAAGCGTTTGGTTGCCTGGCGAACGGGGGAATGCACTGCCTCAACATAAACAGCCACCCAAAGTCAGCCTGGCCAGAGCAGAGCTCCGCTCTCCTCCTCGGTGTGGTGCATGCATGTCATTAGGTAATGCAGTGTGACATCAGCTCATTGCAATTTACCATTAGCCAGTGTAGTTTAAGATTAGCTGGTAATAATTTGTGTGGGTTAATTAATGACCTGTTGGAGGTGATTTGAAAAGAGCAGCAGTTGCCTGCAGGTTTTAATGCAGCCAGGTTGATCTGCAGACATTATCCTGGCTTTACTTGACTTAAAACACACACACACAAATGTTTATTCTAACAACAGTCAGTGCATTCCTTCACAGTGTTCTGCATGTGCTACAGCACAATGAAGCATTTCCCAGTTTCTCCGCAGTGTGTGCGCTCTGTCTGATCTGAGCCATGACCCGTTTTACTTCTAAGGGGGGCTGAACAAAACCGACCCGACATTTTGTAGCAGCCACATTTTGTAATTGTGCAATCAGTAATGACCAGAGTTATTCACTCCCCCTTTCTAAACAGCCGCTGCTAGGTGGTGCCAACGATAACACACCCTCTCTTATGAATAATAACGCATAATGGCCAGTGTATCTCAGCCCATTTATCCTCTTGTTGGAGGATTGGGAGCGGTCCAGAGGAGGCGGGAGTGGGCGTAGCACTAGTTCAGTTTGCTGGAACATACGCCTTGTAACTGCAACAGCCTCACTTGGAATCTCTGTTGCGTGTCACTTGTTTTTTTCTGTCACGCTTTTCATCTCGTCCTTTGGAAAGAAATGGGGACACAGATACATGAGGGGATGGGGATGGGGGGTGGAAGGATGTGTTTACATGCTGGCTATTAGCTCTCTCTCTTTTTTTTCTTCTTAGTTTTTCTTCAAATGTCCAGACCTGTTGTCGAGGCCTCTCTCTCACCTGATCCTCCCACCATCACAGGTCATATGTTTAAATTTAACGCTGAGCGAAATCTTGATCGCGTTTGAGGTTCGCTTCCTGGCAGCCCGCTGGAGGAAACAAAACTGCACTTAAAATCACCAATTAAAGCACAAAGCTGATGGATTGGTGACAGAACATCCTGCTGTCACTGCTTTTCAAGACTGCGGGGCGTTCACTGGAGAATACTTCCTTTTTTTACGCTGTGTATGTGTGTGTGTGTACAACTGCGTCACTGACTAAACATGCCCGCTGTGACTGTTGCTGAAATATTCTCTTGAGTAATAATCTCATAAAAGCTTATTAGTTTCTGATAGAGCTGTGTGTTTTTGTTTGATGCCTTGTATATTTTCACTTATGAACTGGAGCGCTTCCAAAGTGTAGGTGTGGAAACAGGCTGACAGGAGTGCTGCTCCTTTCCTTCCTCAAGTTTATGGGAGAGGTGATGAAAATGTCCTCGGTCATTAAGGTCATTACGCTTGATAAGCAAATTCTGTTCCCGCCATTCTGTCTCTAAAGGAAGCTTTTACGGTTATTGTACGTGGATTGCATCTAAATGATATCACACCACCGCCTCATCCATCACTTCAGTAGCTCTTTAGACAATTTAATGTTGAGGTTCAGGCCAATCCGTGACTGATAGTGTTCCCCTGTGTGTTTTTCTATCCAGGTGTGCTTTTACCACGTTACCAGTGTGTTTGTGATCATTGTTATGATGGAGAATTAAACTGCTGGCAGTCAGACGGTACCGCATAGTGGATCAAAATCTGATGTTGCTGTTCTGTGTTCATAATTCCATTAATTTAAACAAGATCTGCAACACCATTCAATGAAATTTAGCCCAAACCATGACAGAGCCTCCACCACGTTTTACAGATGGCTGTAGAAACTCACTGTTGTACATCTCGCCCGATCTCTCTCATTCGTACATATTGATGATCATTGAAACCAAAGATTTCAAATTCACTCCATAAGACTTGTTGCCACTTGTTTTCATTCTAGTTCTTGGGTAAGTATGCATGCCTCAGACTTCTCTGTTTTTTCCTCTTCCCTCCATTGATGGTTCATCTGCATCTCTCCTCAAATTTCTTAAGGACACACTGGTGGCTCAAGACTTTTGCACGGTACTATAGCCCAGAGCATATGGAGTTAAAATTAATTTGCATTTTTAACCTGCATAGGTAAGCAGTGGGATGTGGCCAGGAGTCAGTGTTTAATTTTTTTTTAAATGTTACTAATTTCTTAACATTTGCCAGATTTCCTACATCATAAGTTATCACTGTAAGTCCATATCCCTTTGAAAAACCTTTCTTCTCTATGTGATTACCAAGACCTGTCACTGAAGTTTAGTCACAAAGCTAGCTGGTTGGAACAGGGCATGACGTAGGCTAAGACCTTGGATTAGTGTGGCCTTTGTGGCACCACAAGCTTTGTACTTATTGTGTCCTTTGTCTAGATTACTGCAGCCTCTACTTCTCATTCATTGTGTCTTGTGAGTAATTTTGGATTATGTGAATTGTGGTTTAAGTGTTGATACAATAGGGAGACATTTGAAAATCATCCACTTATCCTAACTGTAATCACCGAACTGAGGCTGGCCTGAATAGCTTCCTCCAGCTCACGGCTTGTATTTACAGTAAACCTGACATTACATGAATAGAGTCTAATTGAGCTTGTGGTCATAAGATGCATTCTCCAGACTAAACCTGCCCTAAACATTTAAACAGGGCAAGGCTGCTGCAGGACTCCAGTGTTAGGCTGAGGTCCAAATCTCCCCCACAGAGCAAGGAGGTTATTTTAACACGCCGGCACACGGCAGCTCCACTGTGTTCACCCGTGCAGAGGGAATAAGGGAGGAAGAGGCAGGAAGCCACTAGGCCGTAAATCATAATGCTGAGGTGACAATCCATCGTTCTTGTGGCATGTTTATTGTGCTTTTCTCCACTTTTCTCCAAAGGCCTATTTATAACTGGCCACATTCCCATCTCAAAAATGTCTCTCCTGTGTATTTTAGATTGCACATTTAACCCCCTGTCCTAGCTATCAAAGATAAAGCTTAAGCGCAATTGTTTTTCAGTTTTCTTTCAATTCACTGGGACGTTTATGGGGGTTTTGCACACAGTGGTGTGTAAACTCTTTGCAAGTCAGAGAAGGTGTGAAGGAAAGCTGTACACCAACTTAGGAAAAATCTTGGAAACAGCTTGAGTAACATCAAATTTTCTTCAGATAGGAGGGGGGAAATTTAGGAAAATAATGGTTAATGGTTGCTTTTATGGAAACACTGAGAAGTCACAGGGTTTTTGTTACTGCTGTGTACATTTTGTCCCAAAGTTTGTCCTGGTTGCTAGGTGGCTTCCAGGACATGGTACTGAGTGAAGAGGAAAGGGCTTGGTGTCTTCCTGAAGCACATTAACTGAGGAAATCTTAGCGGCAGTGTTCAGTGAACCTGAACCTTACTGGAGTAGTAAGTAAAACAAATGCAGTATGAAGGCTTTAGCTGTCAGTCAGACCTGTCTGGTTTATTACAAATATATCATTTGTATTTTGCATCATTGCTCTTTAAAGGGACATGCTCCTTATTTTTACAAATCATTATCAGTTACCTGCCAGAACAACTGAGTCACAGACTAAAGACTGTAAGCGAAAGATGGCCACAGTAAATTCAACCACTAGTTTAAAATGGCTCTTTTTGAATCCTTAATTGTAGTGTGTGTGTTTTTTTCATCATTGTTGTTTTTTGTTTGGAGCAAGAACTAACAAGACTTGGAAAAGAGCATGAAGTGCTAAATAATCAGCTAAACCTAGCAAGTGGGGTCGTCAAGGTGCATGCACAGATTGCATAGCTGCTCTAGTTACATTATGCAGACCTGCTAATTAGTAATACAATGCAATGCACATGTTTGGCTAATAGTTGTTAGTGCAATTACAGAAACTATATCTGATGTTTGTTTGTTTTTTTCTTTTCAAATAGCTGCATTAAAAGGTAACATCATTGGTAATATTAATAGGTCCAGTTCTGTGACTTAAATACATGTAGCCTAGCTGAGAGTAAGAGACTACAGGTGCTGATTTGGTACCCACCTGTCATTCAAATCAGCTATGGTCCAAATAATCCAGCCATTATACAATTTAAAGGTTTATACTTATATAAAAATTTACTCCCTCTGTCCTCTATCATGAACTTAAAAATTAGCTACCAAGACCCTTTTTTCTAGATGAATTTAAACGTGTGTATTTTCAGCTTAAAAGGTGAGCATTTTAACACTAGAGTTTATGAAGATTGACTCACTTTAGAAGCCAGCCTCAAGTGGTCATTCTAGGAACTACAGTTTTTGGCTCTGGCTTCATTTTTAACCCCAGAGGCTAATAACTGTATTAAATACAGGGTTAAATATTTATGATTTAATCTCTGATCTTGGCCTTGCTGTATATGCACATTACCCACAATGCAATAGAAATGCTAACATTATTTTTCTTTCGGGGTTTTTTGTGGCTAATGCACAATCTGCTAGTAGAGATAATGAGTGAGCAGAGAGGTCGGGTAACCTCAAATCAATATAAGAATCTACTCAGTTTGTTTTAGGTTTTTTTTTTTTCTTTTAATTTTCAAATCTGTAATGTTTAGATCAAAATCAGAGCAAGCACAATGAGCTGTGAGATCAAATACTCCAGGTGACAGACTGTAGCATCTTAGCAAGCACTGTTGCATCAGTTTGTACATTAAGTCTTTTTTATGCATTTTAAAATAAATAACTAAAAAAAAAAATAGTCACTTAAGTGAGTTCTTTAAAGTCTTCTGTTTAGTGAAAAATGGTGCGGTCAAATCTAACATGGTGTTTGGGTTCAGTGTTCTGAGGTCATTTTTCCCAGATGCCTGTGTAAGTGGGAACCAGATACAAGGCGTTATCTCTGACTCCATATCATGAGAAACTGCCTCACTAATCGTGTAAATAAACACACGTAGGTGTGTGCCAATGGTCTTTGTGTGCAGCCCATCGGCTGTTTGGCATTGCCTGAGTTTAGATCGCACAGTCAGCACCCGAGGTTTTCCTGTGAGCAGAGATGGAAGGAAACCGCGTGTTGTACGTCTCAGACAAATCGGGAGAGGAAGGAAATCACTTTCTACTGTTTGGCTTGAGCCTGTTAAGGAATCGTGAGCCATCTGCCCCACGGTAGCTGTGACGACCTGGACAAGAGATAAGAGGAGGATGGGAACGGTCTACATGCCCACTCAGACTGGAAGAGATACAGCAGACTGGAAGGCAGCTTAATCCTCTGCCTGTGGATGATTCCTTGCTCCCAGGCTGCCAAAGCAGTCTGTCTCAGTCACACACACACAGTAGAGAGTTCCTGCTGATGAATCCCCAGGTTTTCCCGCCTTTGAGCAGATGTGGAACCCTCGGATATTTATAGTCATTTAGGGAACGATGTCTGGTAGCCAGAGAATTTTCCCGTTCTCTATCTATCCTGCTGGATATCCCCTCAAATCCAATAAGTGGTTCCTCATTCTCTTTCAGAGAAGAATTGGTCACTGGGGTATGTGAGGGATGAAGCCAGAGCACAGGAGGATGTAGAAATCCATTATGGAGCAACAGGGCCACTCGGAGACGCCTCCGCAGAGGTTATATGGAAAAATACATATGTAAGTGGGACCAACAGCTCTATTTCCTCTTTAAGACAGGCATATTATGTCTACCCTTTGTTTAAAAGTGAAGTTGCTGTTAGTGGAAAGAGGTGTGAGGCGGTTAGCAGCTGGAATTCCTAATGTGTGGTGAAGGTTTAAACAGCAGTCACATTTAATTTACATGATGTTATTGAGATCAGGCACACATACTGTGAGGCCTAAACTAATGATGGTTTCCCATAAAACTGTAGTAAATACTTACTATAAATGCTAATCTAGTAAGGTTTAAGACATTTTGTAGATGACCGTGCGTGTTAGGCGTCTATAACTGAGCCGGTTGTCACTTGTTGCCTTTGTCTTCCAGTAAAAAGACGCCTGTGTTGACAGCGCAGCAGGAAGGATGGTACCAGCTAAAGGAGCTTAGCGTTTCCTCCACAGTGGAGCTGCTTAATGCTTTTTTTTTTTTTTTTTTAGTGAAGAGGGGGGGGGGGGGGGGGCCCCGGGGGGGGGGGGGGGGTAGGCACA
>VUQR01009255.1:4855-15022 GCA_015108515.1 Hemichromis elongatus | reverse complement strand
TATGATGTCATATAAAAAAAAAAAAAAAAAAAAAAAAGTATTAATAAAAAAAAAAAAAAAAAAAAAAAAAAAAGCAGAACACGTCTAAGATCCTATCTTTGACCACTGTGGTTTAATTGCTGGTCTGTAAACCGCATTCTTATCTTCAAGCACAGGAAACCATCTGCACATTTGCAGCTCCAAAAAAGTGCAAGTAGCAAGAGACAACTTTCCTTCTGATGTCGTTATTGTCGAATGTGCCAACAAGTGAGCGATGCAACATTTGCGAGCGGAAGTAAATTTGTTGTTGGTCGGGTAAGCGTCCTGACAGACACATTGTACATTACAAAAATCATATGAACTGTCGTCTCAAGAAGATAGATGATGAAATGTTATATGTAAACAGCTTAAAGTCGTCTTTTTATCATAGGTCAAAAAAATTCTGTTTTTAAGCCATTGTTTATTTTTGGTAACTTGCAGATGGAATTTAACTCTGTTTAATGTTTTCAGAAATAGCTGGGTTGTTGATAGGAAAGGGGAAGCTGATAAATATTTCATAATTGCGACACTCTTTTAGGTGTCCACGTATGCTGTGATAACATAAGGTAAAAGAGGAAACATATCGCAAAACAAAAGCAAATGTAACACAGTGGGCATCACTACTAATACATGAAGCAACAACAAGTTAGACTCAGCAGCTACTTTATTTCTTACACTTTGCTAATACTGCATTGGACAACCTTTTGTCTTCTGAGCTGCCCTAATTCCTAACGGCAGAGATTCATAAAGGTGCTGGAAATATTTGTCATAGAGTTTGTTCTGTTTTGACATGACAGCATCATGTCAACTGCTCATCCATGATGTGCATCACCTGTTAAAGGACATCCCAAAGGTTCTCCGTTGGACTGAGATCTGGTGGCTGTGGAGGAAATTTGAGTACAGTGAACTCACTGTCATGTTCAAGAAACCATTGATATAAGGTGCTTTATCCTGCTGCAAGCAGCCAACAGAAGATATGAGCAGTGTGGACTTACGACAGTGGACACGGTCAGCAACTCAGGTATGCCGAGGTACTAAGGGACACAAAGAAAATATTCCTCCCACTATTACACCAGCTGGATGGATCCATGCTTTTATGTTGTTTACTACAAATTCTGACCCCACTATTTGAATATTACAACAGAAAGAGACTCATCAGATCAGATGATGCTTTTTCAATTCACCAATTTTGGTGAGTTCGCACAAACTGTACCCCTCAGTTTCCTTTTCTTAGCTATTAGGAGTGGTACACAGATGCTTTACTCACATCACTATTAACATTTGCACAGCAGTTCATGTATTTCTCAAAACAATTAGTGCAAACTGCAAAACCTACAGTATCAAAAGCAGGTCACTTGCTCAAAATCGATAATCCATTCCTCTAAAGCAAGTATTCATGTCAATGAAACTGCCAGTGTCATCAAAATGAGAAGTCTTGACACCATGTTGAACATGAACAAGACAGTCAAATGGATTTGTCATGTTTTCATTATGACAGCTTACAGCATTCTCTCAGTGTTTTCAATGCAAAGAAAGGTCAGAACTCGGTGACACTACCTGAAAATGCTCAAGACAGCACTTTACACTTTTTGTGTTTACAGTAAAATGTGTGTAGTTCTACAGCATTGTGCAAGAGAAAAATACTCTACAGTCACTTATTTATTTATTTATTTGCTCTACTTTTGGTTGAGCTGTGCACAAATGTGAACAATATAACAGGACATATTGTAACTGAACATACATAAATCATTCTGGCACCACCAGACGTTCCTTTCTTTTCTTTCTCTTGAGCACTCTGTCAATCATTGCAAATGACACTGATCCAAAATTGCCAAACACACAGTTATCCTCTATGACAGCACTTTGAATTTCTTTCAACTTTATTCCATTGTTTGCAATCCTCATTGCGCAAACGGCTTCCTCTTGCTGCGGGGTAAAAAAGGGGCATTCTTCCACCTCTGCGAGGTTGTCTTTCAATCCTTTGTGGTGCAGATAACAGTGAAATTACACTAATGTAGACTAAACATGAGATATTTTGAGATGTTGGATTACTGTCCAATTATATACATACCTGTTTGCCCTAAGAAATGATTGAATTCACAGTGGTTCTTCCAACATTTGGTTGCACCCTCCGACCAGCCTCATCCATTATGAGGCCGTGATTGACAACATGGTCCACAAGTGTTGCCCTAATTTCCAATCTGCTTATGTATTTGGCATCTTCTCCCTCTTCCCCTGTTTTGTTTTGCTACTAGGATGTGCAGGAATGACTAATGTTGTTGAGAAAAGCACCAAAGCAACTGAGAAAAACTGTAAATGACATCCTACCTCACTTTATTTTCTCTTTATTCTACTCCCACAATGCACTAGAGGGAACTAGTGTCCTGCACTCAGAGCACAGAGAAGATGCACACGTGTAGTTCCCTCTGATTGACTTACACCACGTGAACAGGTCACTTTGCTGTTTTTTGAGGGGTTTTTTGTTTGTTTCTTTTTACCAGTAATTGCATAAATATGTTTTTTCTACTACAACTACAAAAGTAGTTAACATCTCTTGGTGTCATCGGAAAACTGACTGGTCCTTTCATTTACCGGAGACTTTTCAAATTGGCCACTTGCTGCCACTTTTGACCTAAAACATCTTTCCTAACTCCTCTATGTACACCGCTCACACTCACATTGGCCATCAGTAGGTGGTGCCACATTGTGGAGTCTGTGTTCAGAAATTCACACGAAACCTGTCTGATTGATTTCTCTATGTAGAGGACTAAGAACCCTAGTTTTTATCACCTTATCTCTGGGGATTGAGACATTTGATCACAATAGTCTAGACTTTTATGACACAATGTTGTGAACAACTTCAGTCAAATGAGGTCTGTCTTAAAAAGACTCCTCCTACTGCTTCAGCACAATGTCTTGTATAAACTACTTCAGCATAAAGACTCATCGAGTTCCTGTTTTGCAGCACATGCTCTCTTAGCTGTGCAGTTGGAGGGTCTATTTTTGAAAAGCACCAACACAGGAGGATGTGGTCTCTGTATTGTTTCCCTTCGTTGGCGTTTCTCAGTTGTGGTATATCTGGGATGATCTAGGACACAGATTACAGTGCTCACTGGTAAGATACATGTCACTTTGCTGGTTGTCTCTTATTTTATGCGTTTTAAAAAGATTTAAGTGTCAACGTGCATGTGCGTCACTGCTCGTATCAGGCTGGCTGTAGCGCATATGAGAGACCTCATTTTGAAACAAGCATCTATCACCCAGCTTATAAGAGACCTAAGTGCAAACTTTAATTCAACCTCTGCAGATTTCCTGTTCCCCTTCTTTTGTTGAAAGCTGATGTTGTTGTAACCAGGCTTTCATGCCATGAAAATACATTTGATTGGCTTAAAGTGCAGCAGTCCTATTGTGTCAAGTTTCCATCAAATACTCGTATTTTTTTGTTTACATGACAGGCCTGAACAATATAGCCTGACAGCATACAATGGATTAACACCTGCTTCCTCAGTGGACAATTGATGGACTTGCTCGCTGCTACGGGATATGCCAGGTAGCTGCTGCAAACAAATACTTCCAGCATATCCTTGTTGGTCATGTGCTGCGTGCAGATGTAGTTATTTCGTGCCCTGCGGCTTTAGATTTTAAGCTTGAACTACTTCATCTACAAAGCCACAGCGTGACTAAAAGTCACTGTCAGTGTCAGTGACTTGTTGCGTGTTCCACTTTAATTCCTGTTTTGTTGTATCCTCCGTTAGGGTCATTTCCAACTAGAGGATGTTTGTGTCTGTGTTTGCGTGTGTGTTCGTGTACGGAAATTTGATAAAAAACTTATAAAATTTGAAATCATTACATATAAGAAATACCATAGGCCGCTGAAGTTAAGGGATATGTGGCTGATATATCTCATTAGATTGGTGATGTTGGTGAAAGGTTAGCTGAGTTCATCTGACCCTGGGGCCGCTAAAAAAATAAAAGTTCATCGTCACAACTATGTTGCAATACTGTGCACACGCTGCATGTCTACCCATGTCTCATCTGTAGACAGCACTTCCATTTATTTTTAAGTTTCAACGGGACTCTTTATACGCATTTCCAGCTACATATTTTATATTATTGCTGAACTCTTTGCATAATTCTCTGTTCAAAATAATGCCTACATAGTTTATACTGAGCTTACCGTCTGAAACAAGCTGTTGTTGCTCCCCTTCCCCTTCCTTTAAGCTAACTGTCTTCTCATTAATTGCCTCTCATAAACAAGTTTATGAAAGCAGGTGGGCGGGGCTGTTGCGCCTGAGATAATCATATAAGGGATATCCACTCTCAGTGACATCATATGAAGTCAAGAGGGGAAAAAAAGGTGCTGGAAAACACATGTTTGGAGCAATCTGAAGCCTTGAAATATTTTGCTCACATTATTTCATTAGGCATGCTTAATATGAGCATCCACAAGATATATAAATGACACAAGAGGTCCCCTTTGATTTACTCGGTGTGCCCCAGAGAGGCCTTGTCCTGTTTTGATTGGCTGAGATTAGCTCATTTTTCCAGTTACAGCTTCCTTAGAAAAAGTACCAGGGGAAATATTGCTTCTCATCCATTTCAGAGAGCGTAATTTGAGCTTAAGCAAACACTGCAGCAAATCGTGTCTCAGGAGAATTCGCTCATGCTGCTACCTACTTCACCGGGCACTTTTATTGCAGCTAAATGTGTAAACGCTCAAACCACAGGTGCAATGCAGTGTGCAAGAGAGCTAATTCCAGCAATTGTTTTTTTCGTGTCCGACCGTTTTTACTTCAAAGCAACACATTTGCTTGATTTAGGACTAATGAGATTCAAATAGGAAGTTGTCCTTTTTAAGTCATTTCCAACTTGTTTGTGAGTCACATGAATGTGGTGTCACCAGCTGATTTTAAGAATGAAAAAGTAGAAGTCGTTGAATTATTTTCCACCAGCTCATCTCCGGTCCACTCCCTCAGTTTGTGACTCACTGGCATTACTAGGAAGTGCCAGTCTGCTGTGTTTTCTACCCTGGTGTGGACACTGGTTGGACACTTGCCGTCTGCTTGTGAGAGCAAGTGTTGGTCTGGAAACGGATTAGGAATGATTGTAAAGCGTGACCAGCACCATCAGTGGGAAGTCTGAGTTACTTAAGAGGCCAGAAGGGATCAAAGGTCATTATAAAGCTTTTATTTCTATTTGTATGTGGATGCCTCAATAGAAGACAATGCAGACGTTGGATCAGAGCTCGTGCACCGAGGATCGAATCCAGCATGTCCTCGAGCGCTGCCTCAGTCACCTGGGTGACGACACTCCTGACACACAGCTCTGGAAAGGTAGGATTATAAGGAGAGCTACTTTTAATGGTAACGCTCCAGAAAAATGATTTGGAGGGGGGGGGGCATGCTAAAACTACTGATTGCAAAACAGTAAAATCATTTTAAAAAATCCTTTGAGCTTTCAGTGAAAAGGGGAATCGAAAGCGGTGACACACAGAATGAGCACGTATCCTGTTAAGCAAGATCCTTTTTGAATTATCTAACTAAAATTCCTTCATTCAAAAACAAGGCCACAAGTGAAAGTGCTGTCATCATTTTCACGCATCTTTCTGACTATAAGCCGAGTACCTGAGCAGTCTGTTTACTGATTGCCATCAGAGTGAAACCTAAAAGGAGAAATACGCAGCTCAGTTCAGGTTTTTTTGTTATTGTCTGCCCTGACTAGCCGGACTGTGCATCAATCGCTGGTCTTTGGAGGAACTTGTGAAGAGAGATCCCCACAACTTCCTCATCCTTCTACAGCAAATACTGAGGAAAACAAAGGAGGTGAAAAGCTGAAACACCAACATCAATTTCTGCACCGTTTATTGCTATAGGAGGAAAGGTAGTGGTTTCATTTCAAGTTTTTTCTTCCTCTACAGGTGCTGGAGCAGGGTCAGTATGAGCTCGTGGTGCCGCTCTCGCTCTTGTTCTCTTCCACCCTCCTGAGAGTGAGTTGGTATTTACTGATCAGGACAGAAACCTGAAGGAATCCTCCCATTATCAGCTACACAGTAAAAACATTTGTGGAACTTACATTTAAACTTTCTCACTCTTGCAGGCTCCTTACTTGCCAGCAGACTGTGGCGTGCTGCAGGACGCCAACCTGTTGTTCCACGGTTTCCTGTCCTGGCCCGAGCCCTGCAGTTCTGCTGCTAAACGTCTGCTAAATATCATCCAGCAGGAGCTCCGAGCACCAGGTTGCAATGAAACTAATATGCACAGCAGTGAAATATGAAAGATATAACAATAGATACAACAGCGGAACTAGTAGTTACTACTAAGTGTTTATTCAATAACAGTGAGCATCATTGGCAAAGAAGTCAGTTGAATGGAAACAAGAAGAAGAATGTTCTGTCATTTAATCGGAGAAGGAGAAGTTAAAAAACAATGCAGCTAACAGACAGTTTAGAGTTAAATCAAAGTTACTGATCGGTGTTAATTACACTTGGTTAATCCGGTTAATCAGACTTGACTGAACAATCCTAAATGGTGGTTAATTCTGTTGGTAAAGGTGGAAACTTTCACCTGTAGAATTAACTGTCACGTAATATGAATCCACTCAGCGACTCGCTGCTGTTGACATTGAAGGCTTGAGTTCATTTGGTAGAGTCATGTTGATACATGAAAATATAGAAACCACTGGTTTGGTTATTTACCATGTGTCCACATGGGGGCAGTGTTTCCCTGATAAAACCTGATGCATTCATACTGTCGAGCCGTTTATTTGACCTTTCTCTTATTTGTTTGCTGTAGGCATTTCATTTCAAAGACTGGTAAGGACGGAGCAGGGTATTTCCCATGAGATTCACTGCACTAAAACCATGTAAGTCCGTGAATAATGTAATGATTACAGAATGTGAGTGAAAATATAACAAATATAATTTAAATGAGCTAAACATCGCTGCTGTGCACATCAAACATTTGCGTGTGTGGGCCTTTATGTATGCAGCACGGTACTGCTGGTGAGTCCAGACGAGGATGTTCCTCCAGAGGTGCAGTCTGTCTCCGAGCAGCTGAGTGCCTCCCAGAATTGCAGCAGAGACGTCACCATCACCCTGATCCTGCACAGCTTTCAGGCAGCTCTGGGCACCAAACATGACCTACAGGAGCTCCACAAAGCCCTGCAGGTGACTCACCACTGACTGTTTTGGTAACACTTTCTAATGCGACTACAATGTACTTTTCAAAGGCTACTCCAAAATATGTACAGTGTACTTACAATGTAACATGAGGAAATATTGTTTTTTTCTTCTGCACGATTACCAAGAAATTAGACATTACTTAAAATCACTTACTTAAATTTGATGATGGTATAATTAATTATTTGCTTCCTGTAAAAATCTGACTTGCCTCCACCTTATTCTATTGTACTCCACCTTTATTTGTTGGTAAATATTTTTATATTGTAATTTTACTGTATTACAGGAGAACTACACCTAGTTGCAAGCTGTATATATCTTAATACTCTTTTACTGTTTTTTTTTTCAGAGTAAGCAGTCTGAGGAGCTGGACCAGATTCTGCAGTCACTGACAGAAAGCATGGAAATGGCAGCCTCTTCAGCAGATCTTGGATCAGCTAGAGAGGGAATACTCCAATGCATGGAGAGGCTCGAAGAAAGCCTTGCTGTACCTGCTCGTGCTGATGAAGGCACAGACACGGGTAGGTCAGAGAATCACATGAAACAGCATGAAACTACTATACTGTATATGATATATGAAAACGTTCTCTTTAATCTCGGTGTTTCCTCTTCTCCTCAGGAGCAGTTGACATTTTCATGCTGCCCTTCCCCAAATGCCACAAATGCCACTGGGAAAATGATAACTTTGGTAATAAGTTCAGTTCAAACTAATTTATAAATAAAGCTTCCTTTAACTGAGTTACAGGATTGTTTTTATCCAACACTAATCCTGCTCTTTGTATCACTGCAGATGTTCTGAAACATATTCTTGGAGCTCAGAATGACATGGATTCATCAGACTGTTTCCATAAAACCGCACTTGACGATGACGACCATAACGACACCAGCTTCGATGAGGAAGACGAACCGGAAGGAAACAAAGATGATCACGAGTTTCAAAGTCATCGCATCTCCACCGCGTCCTCGTCCTCCAGGGACTCCGGCTACTCTCTGTCCTCCAGCTGGTCTGTGCCGTCTGGCTCATCGGGTTTGGAATCTGGCGAGGATACGACACAGGAAGATATAGAGGAAAGACAAGACAGCCAGCCCAAACCTAGAAAGAAACCCAAGAAGAAGTCTAGATCCCTGCTAGGCTTCTCCTTGCTTTTCAAGACCCCTCGCAGTCCTAGGGTTTGCCGCCGCGTCCAGAGCATGGCCTACCACAAAGACTTTCAAAGAACTCAATCACAGCTCAAACACTCCAAGGCTCATCCCCTTCATGAGTCGCCTGCTCCCTTGGATCCTCTTTCCCCCCAGAAGCATTTGTGCGTCCGCAGGAGGCCGATCCTGAGTTGCAACGAAGAGGATCCGGTAGAAGCGTTAACCCTCGTCAAGGTGGTGGTGTTTGGAGGTGACAGAGAGGCTGGAAGGCTGGCCAGAGCCTACAGCGACTTGCATCAGAAAGAGAGCAAATGTCCCCAGCTCACCAAGGTGTGCAAACTGCAGTTTTTCTTTGTTCCCACCAAAAGACGAAGTGGAAGTGCGGGAGGAGGGCACACACCAACTGAGGAGCGGATAGGAGGGTTAACCAAAACCACTACCTCTGTGGTGAGAGCATCTGCCACCTCTGCATTTCACTTTATCCCGTCTTTTATCTCCATATGTTCATAGATAGGATGGCACCACTTTTAAAGAGTAATTCTTAAAACAACTTTTACTTTCATTAATCAGCTATAAATAAGTACCCTTTGTGCCAGGTTCTGAAAAAACTTCTCTTTATTGTTCATAATAGGATAGCTTTCTCTGTGGGGCTTACTACATAATTCAAATATATAGACTGTACATTAAAGATGGATATAGCCAGTGCATTTCTTTTAGTTCTCTTTCAATGCCTTGATCCGGGCATTTTACCTGTTGTCAGCTTGTTTTTTCTGTTTTTTTAGCAGCAACACCTTTAAACTCTGCTTCATACAACCAGTTTCTTTCTAAATAGATTCATGTAAAAATGGACACTGTGTTGCGTTAAATAAAACGAAAAATTATCAAGAAATTATATTTCGACATCATTAGTGAAGGGAGACGAGAAGGTACTTTGTCATAGAGTTCTAAAAAGTCTGGAAGAGAGGAGTCGCCCCCTGCTGGCAATTAGAACTATTTCATCAGCCTGATCCTTTATGAGTAGGTGACATTATTTCTGTACATTACCGAAAGCACTACATGTTGACATAGTATTGATGTCATTTTGAAGACTTTTTTTAAACCTGTTAGTTTCTGAAGTTTTTTCATTATAAATTTAAAACTGATATATACAGTCAATGACCAGTTTATTAGGTGCACTTTGCTAGTACTGGGTTTACTGGCTACTACTTTCAGAGATTTTAGTCTATATTGACTTGATAGCATCATACAGTTGCTTAAGTATTGTAAAATAACAGCCATGTTTTTAATGGGGTGCTAACAGCTTGTATAATGAAATGTCATTAAAATAACTGAACAGACAACCCTACTTTTCATGTAGGACTCAAATGGCCTTGCGCCGGACGACTGTACAACAGATATAGCCCACATGCTGGGTATAATGGATCCCTGGTATGAACGAAATGTCCTCAGTCTGCTCAGCTTGTCCTCTGACGTGCTGTCTCAGGTATATTTTACACAGTCACCATCACCTCTCAGTGTTTCATACAGCACACAGTAAAAGTCAATAAAAGTCGATGATATTTTCCCAATCCCTGTCTTTAAGTGATGAAGATGAATTACAGGGAATAAAGAATCCAGTGTCGTTGTTTTATTTTTTCTTAGAGCAAACTAGCACTAAAAGTAAGCTAGGCCTCATTTCTGACTCAGTTCAAGTTCATGCTAAATATATCCCAACTTTTCAGTTCTCCTTATTTATGCCTCATACGTGGTGCAAGGTGGGCAAAGCTACTTTAATGAGAATGCTTAATCTATGCACATACTGTCAATATAATGACATAGTTTTTTGCTTGTTT
>VUQR01009251.1:19980-44687 GCA_015108515.1 Hemichromis elongatus | reverse complement strand
TTCAAAAGACCCCCCCCCCCCCCAAACCCCCACCCATTCAACTTTCATTCATTGAAAGGGTTTTTCATTTTTGTTGCAAGCAGTTTGATGTTTGAAATTGAATGTATTCTTGATGAGGGAAGCTGGGAATTGGCTGGCTGTCAGATCAGCACTATTATCTGCCTTTTAGGTTTGAAACAAATTAGACTTGGAGTCCCAAAGGTGCCTGGACCCTTGCATGCTGGCAGTGTTGAATTCTCTGAGCGTGTCACTTCCTTGATGGAAATTCACTTTAATCAGAAGAAGATTCACAGCCCCACTGGACTTGTTCACAGCTTTTAGATTTGTTTTCAAGGCATGCCAGATAGCATTTTTTTTTTTTTTTACTTGAAACTACGAAATGTATAAATGAGTAACATATCTGACCAGTCAGTAATCTCAAGCAGGCTGAAGAAATGTTTTTTTTTTTAAATGAATATAATCAAACAAAAGTGACAGACATACTGTGATGCTACATGCACCAGCTTTATGACAGAAATGTCAAACTATGGTTTAAAAAAAAAAAAGGAGAATTAAAAAAAGAAAATATAATTTAAATGCAGATGTGCACAATAAGGGTATGACATAGTAATAAATGTGAGATAAAACAGTTAATGCAGAACCATTATTATGGACATATTTGGCAACACCAAATATTAGCTGTATGCTGACTGAAAACATTTAGTTTCAATTTTGTTTGGCTTTAAAAATGTTTCTGAAAAATTGGGAAGCTAAATTGAATTTTTAGTGCATCTGTGGCACATAGCCAAGTTTTCTAAGCTGGTCTTTGCTGTTTTTCCTTTTCTAACATAATTCAGTTAAATGGGACATGGTCATACGGTGCAAATACTCCTAGGAAGAAAGATTCAATAGAGTAAACAAATTTCAGGAAGTAAATTTTCCTCTGATATTAAATCACATGATTCAACATCAAAGTTAAAACACACAAAACACACATGATGACAACGTGATCACAATGACAGTTTGCACTTCAGCACTAAAAGTAAAGTACAGAACAGGCTGATTGGAATGAATTATTGAATTTGACCAGAAGCAAATAGAGGGGGCGAAAGCTTTACAGTTTATTCTGTAATAGCCTCACTGTGCTGCTCCATCTTTGTTTTTAAGGAGGGTGGTGCAGCGTTTAGAACTGACACATCACTACAAGAAGCTTCAAGGTTTGAACCTGCTGGCCAGTTTAGGGCCCTCCTGTGTGGACCTTGTACATTCTCCCTGTAGGTTTTCTGGATTCTGCCTGGAGACCAAAGGCACTGAAGTAAGGCTATTATGTGATTCTAGCTATAGTTGTTAATATATGTGCATGGATGATTGCTCTTCTCTCTTTGTTCTCCTTGTGACAGACTGACAACATCTTCAGGTTCCACCTCATGCCTATTATCAACTGCATCAACTCCAAAGTGGATAAAGACAAAGATAAACTGATAATAATTAATGTCAAGGGGTTTTGTTGGTTGATTTTTTTTGTTGTTGTTGCTTTGTTTAGTTCAGTTTTTTCCAGAGACCACAGTGGTTACTGTCATAGGTTTGGATTACAGAAACCCAATGACAAACTGCAGCAGAATGTAATGTCATATTTGTATCCCACATTGTACGATTTCAGTGTTTTTTCAAATTTTAGTGATTCTTTTTCTGTGGAGGATTGTGCCTTATAATTGTGTATTGTTGTTTATATAGATAAATTCTTGAGAATCTGTCTGTTAATCAAGCTTCCCCGGAGGGACATTGAATAAATTAATGCAAAAAAAAACCCCACAGTCCCGCAGCACTTTGTCGTATAGTCACAAAGTTCAGTTATATATTTATGCTCATTGGTGCAAATTCTCCATATGTGTTTCTTGTTCATGCATGAAACCTATCCATTTAATGTGCACTGCTCATTCACTTCAGAGATGCACTTTTGACACAGTTTTCTTTGGTGTTATTTTTGCTCATTTGCTGTTTCCTTACTTTTTTCACACACTTCTTGGTTAGGGGGCACCACTTGGTTAGGTTAGGAAAAGGATCATGATTTGGGTAAAAATACAGCTATTACTTTAAAGCTCATCTTTTTAGGTTGCCTGGGTGATGAGAAAAAAACAGCCCCAAAAAACATGGTGCCAGCATGAAACATACTTCCAATTAAAATACATTAGTTTCAAAGTCCTGCCGACTGTCACAAAAAAAAAACCCCAAAAAGAACAACAACAAAAAAGACATTTTATGTCCATGCACAGTAAAAATAGATCACATTTCCTTCTGGTTTCATGACTTTGTGTGAGACCAGGCTGAAATAACAGCAGTAGAGAAAAGGCTGTGTCAGGCTGACATTGATTGCTGGGCTGCTTTAGTGTAAAATACATGATTTTTAAGTGCAGCAATTCTTTTTCTGCTTTTCTGGATTTTGTTTGGTGAAAACTTGGAGGCAAAAACTATCCCTTCTACTTTTTTTTTTTTTCAAGCCCACATGCTGTTTTCCATTTGTTCCTGTTTCTGTCACAATCCAAAATAAAGCGCATGCAATCAGTGTGCTAAGTTGGACCTTTTATGATCACGGTTTAGATCTTGGTTTTTCTTTGGTTTCAATCATCTTGTCTTATCAGAAAGTCTAAGCCATCAGGTGTGCTGTGCCCTGAAAATTCCCACAAGTAATTGGACTCTGAGTATATCTAAGTATATTTTCAGAACATCTTCCAGGCACCTAGAATAGTCCAAATCATTATGGTTTCTGGCAGATACAGAGCTAACAAAGCATTAAACCAGAGAGGGGCCAAGGAGTGTCGGGATTTGGTTTGTTTGTCCCAGCTGCGTTGTTTACAACCTCCTGTGCTATAGTCTACTTAAAGACAGCCCAGCAGACATCAGAGAGGTGTTGGTGTCCAGGAGTTTTGTCAAGCCTGCTCATCTGCAGGCTCAATGTGTCCGCCTTTGGAGAATGATTGACCACTAGCCTTAGATTGAAATTGATTGCATAAGGGCTATAACAATGAAAAGCCTTTGGTATTCTGGCAGTAGCAGTGGAGGAGTGTCAGAGGATTGGGCTACTGCTGTCACTAGAACAACAGGGTTCTTTATTAACGTATTGTCTAGTAGTCAGATTCCTAAGATCAGAGTGAGCCTTTGATCTTAGAGATACTGTGCTGCTAATTGGGTTGTATTGATCCATCCAGCGCCAGCCCATGATGGCACAGTCATGATGAATGTCAGTCTGCTGTGCTGAATGAAAAACTGGACTAACCAGCTTTGAGTTCAGCTGGGTTGTCTGGGTGATGTGCGGTGCCAGGTTCTAGACAGAGAAGAATCAAACATAAGTGGCAGAAAAGACATCATTACCAGTCTGCTTTAAAGTTTTCTGTAAAACTTGTTGCAAGGTTTCAAACTTCTCCGGGGTCCATATCAGTCTTGATGTTGTATAATAAATCTTAAGCTATTCTTCTATGAATGTTCGTAAGAAATGTGCCTTTTGTCGGAAGGAAAATGTTAATTATTAGCAACCTTTTATAATAGCTATAACAGTAATTTAAGTGGAGATATCATCTGAATTTCAGGAGCGGGACCACACCTCCCTTACGCCCCTTCCGTCCTCAGTCTATAAATGCCCCCTTCTCCAATACCAGCTGCTCTAATTTTCATGCCCCACCCTTCTTTCCCAATTTCCCTTTCTACTCGTCTTCTCCTCCTCCCTTCCCTCATTCACATCTCGTTAGTACATGGGGATCTGCCCGACCCGGGAGCCGTCGCCATTCCCCTTCAAGGCCTTCCCCAAACCGCAGCACCAGTTCATACTCCTCATCCCTCGCCGCTCATCATTTCAGAGGTTGTGGTCCCAGCTAGTGAAACAAAAATGGGGGGGAGGATGTAAATATTTGTTATATTGCCAAGTCTGACAAATATTTATTTCTAGCTGATTTTTTTTCTAATTGCCTCTGAAATACAAATCTATTTGCAAAAGATTGAAATGATTGATGAGAAGATTAAAGAGTTCTATCTAAAGGAACATTTACATAACCAAATGTATTAATTTTAACACACAACACTTTATGTTTGCAAAAGTTTGTTGGTTTGCTGCTGTATTATTCGGATATTTGCGCACAACTAGAGTTTTACAACCCCAATTTTAATTGCACATTTCTTTTAGTTGCTCTGGGAAATTTTAATGGGTCATTTTAAGACATTCACTCCAGGAAAACTTAGTATTACATAAAGGTGCTACACACTTTGGATTATTTGTTAAAATGGTAGATCCATACCATTGACGCCTACGCAGCCTTCATCGAAGAGTATCTGCTACTGATTCATTATGCTGCATTAAATGCCCACGGAGCAGGAGGGGGCAAAGCTTGAAGCATTGTACAGCATATTAAATCTATCTTGGTGAACCTCAGTAGAATGAAGATATCCCATGAAGTTCAAAATGCAGATATAAAATCACTGCTTGAAAACATTGGTGTTTAAGTTCCATGCAAACCTGGGAAATGAACGGTAGAATACATTCCTGGCAGTGACACAGAAAATAAAAAACAAGTTAATGTACTGTAACTTACTATGTGCAGTATTATGACACACCTGTCCTTGTCTCTCTGCAGTCTCTAATTCAGTTTGAGCGTAACAATATTAGTTACACATTATTAAATTTAAATGTTAGCACATGTGTCAGTAATGAATCTTCTGATATTTCTCATGTGAACAACAACACAGCAGTGGTGTTAAGTGTTGGCCGTGTGTGTTTTTACACGAATCCAACCACAGTCCTTCTAACACTAAATCCATAAAAGAGGTCAGCCATGCAATGGCTAGAGCAGCCACGGTGATCATGTAAAGACGACTCATTAACATAGTCAGACCGAGACTGCACACCTATATATGTGCAAAACTACCCAGCTTGATCGCTTTACTCATGATGTCTGTTAGTGTTTTCAGGTTCTGTAAGGTGGAGTTCTTTTACTTATGGCAGTCCAGGTACAGATTAGACAGCAATCCAATGATACGATAATGTTAATTATGTTTTTAAGTCTGCAGCCCCGAGGACAAAAACATTTGCTCTTTGCTTTTTACAGAACTTGACAGGATTTTGAAATCAATGATCATTTAAAAACGTTAGCAGTTTGGCTTAAAAAGTTTGTCATAGAATAGAATAATCCTTTAATTGTCCCACAAGGGGAAATTTGGGTGCAACAGCAGCAAGAACGACACATGTACAAACAAACAGTACACAAGACACAGAACAGAGACATACACAATCTTTACATATTTACATGAAGGACAATGGTTTCCAAAAACTGAGTACCATACTGTTATTAGATTAATAAATTAAATACAGATAAGATAAGAGGCCACCCTGGTTGTAGTGTGAATTGGTTGATAAATAGTTGATAAATAGTAGCAGTAGTAGCAGACATAAGATTTGTTTTCTGTTGGGGGGTTTTGTACTTTAACTGCTGATAATTTTTCGTTATGTAATGGATTCATTTCTCACAGTCAACAAAGCACATGGCCCAGAGACATCTTTGTTTCTATTGCAATGAACAATGGCAAGGTGAACAAGAATGAGTGATGAAAATATGCTTGTGGTTTGAGTCTTTCTGTGCCCCAGGCTTGTTACAAAATATACAGGGCTTCTCTGGACATATACTTTACAGTGGAATCCTTAGTTGTAGATGCAAATATGCAATTACAAAGTGAAAGTGCATAGAATCAGAATCAGTTGCAAGCCACCACATTCAAGGATGTCTTCATATAATTAATAATATATAATAAAATGAATACTTACATGTATGTTTAGAAATATTAAATAGGTGGTAGAATAGAATTTATATATATAAAACCATTCTCAAAACACAACATAATCATGCCTTACAGTATATTTAGTAGTTATAGGTGCTAGATTGTGTTTTATGTTTCTACAAATTCACAAAAGATAAAAATATACAACAAATCACCTAATTCTAATTTCACAGTATTTGTGAGATTTGTAGGTATTTCTAACATTGTTATCAGTTGTGACAGCGTGCTTACTGTGATTAGCGTGATTGTCATTATTTCCCCAGGTGATTCTGTCTGTCTGTATGAGTGTCATCATAGCACAATGTGGTGCTGGAGATACCTTCTTCAGCAAGTACTACAAAAGAGGTGCTTTACTGTAAAAACAATACATTTCATAAACTCTCAGTTGCAGTTGGATCAAAATGCAGATGGTGTTTGATGACTGTGGCCCAATAAATGAGGACTAAATAGTTTATATCTACCATTGTCTCCCATTAGGACTCATTGTTCTGCTCTTTGGTTTAATACATTTCCAGCTGAATATTTTCTGCTCAGTAACATTTAACTGTTTATCTAATTTTCATTTTAAATAAAAATCTGGAGCTTAGCTTTATTCTTTGATTGATTTGTCTGACAATTACGCCGCATTTACGTCTTAAATTTCAGTTGCACTTGAACTGCTTTTCTTTCTTCTGCCGAGACTTAATGTTCTTTATGTATCACTTACACGTGTTTTTAAAGTACTGCTGCTTTCATCTCCTACTTTTCAATTGACAACATAAATGCTTCACTTACACACTTCACCTTGATTCAGTGCTTACAGTGAAACGTCTTTCATCACATCATTTCAGCCGCTTGCTGAGCTTCATTCAGGGTCTGTATTTTGACTGTACCTTAAACTGTCAGATGATTTCATATGTTTTATGTGGCCACTGTAAAACGTCAGGAGCGAGAGTAAATTATGTTGCTGTGAGTTGCACAGATAACTCTACTGTATTTTTGCAATTAAACTCACAAGTGGGTTAGATTTTATTTACACATAACATACACACTTTCCCTTTATTGTACATTATGCCTCAACTTGTAGCTTTACTATGGTGGATAGTTAAGTTGACTTCAAAAGGTGTTGGAAAGTAACTATATTAGCTATAGCTACTTATCTTCACATCTAACTACCTAGTTGTATGTAAAAGAGTTCCACAATCCAAGCAGAAGAAAAGCCATTGTGATCTGCAAGAGTTAGAAAGAAAAACAACTAAGATCATGCATTTTGATTTTCATATACATATATTTCCCACAAATATAACACGAACAAATTTATAAACTACATAAATGTAACAAGAATTTGTTTTAAAAATAGGAAATTAATTAAATATTAGCTTGAATTGAAGTGACACACCTGAGGAAATAAATTGTTCAATTAAATAGTGATAAAAAGAATTCAAATACATAAAATAACTTAGTAGTTTAATTAAGCAATTTAAATATGTATCTTAGTTATTACATAACAGAGTGACTAACAATTTGTAAGTTGTTCCTACATCTCAGTAACCCTGAGCTTTATGTCCCCATAAGAATGCCCACAG
Organism: Hemichromis elongatus; assembly: GCA_015108515.1. NCBI lineage: Eukaryota > Metazoa > Chordata > Actinopteri > Cichliformes > Cichlidae > Hemichromis > Hemichromis elongatus. The sequence continues at coordinate 37,323 of VUQR01009251.1, read as the reverse complement.
TGTAGTGTTCTTCAGTGAATGTCCAAGCAAAAGCAATTACCAAAGAGCTCTGTGAGTGATAAAACTGAATCAGTCTCACCTGGAATGGTACCCGATTCCAGTGGAGAATCGAGAGTCATGTGCTAGGTAGACCTAGATGAACTGTCTAATTATTTCAAATGCTAATTTAGCTGCGAAGCAGCCAGCATTTGTTTATCTTTCTCTCAGCGGGTGTCCTAGCAACCCCACTTACCCAAACACGGCAGCTTGTTTCACTGGGAGTGGATTAAAAGTTTCTGTCTTCTGAGCATCTGTTCAGTGCAGCAGGAGGTGGCACGTCTCCCCATAGCTCCAGACAATTCATACAAGAGACCATATTCACATGTCTGAGAAATATGAATAGGGACACAATAGTTGAAGGCACAGAGATTTCAAAACTGCTTATCCCATAAAACATTCCACATTTTCAGTGTTTAAAAAAATATGCAGCTGGGAAATAGACACAAGGGGAAATGCACAAAACACTTTGCTTTCTAATATGCATTTATTTCCCTGTAGGTTGTCCCAGTAAGGGGTATGGAGTGGTTTGGAAGGTTGAGAAGTTCACTGCAGGAAATACTTAAAAGAAGGTGGTTTATAACTGACTCTTCAGAGGCACTCAGTTTGAAGTGAATTGGGTTTTGCTTGTGATATTTTTTGACACAATATAGAAAAAAAATAGATTTTCAAACTTACTGTTTACTGCTCTCCAAAAGAGCATATAAAGTTTATTGTAAGATAAAGAATGACAGTTGTTAACGTGTCATTCTGGCAATTGTGTTGTTTTGTTGTCACTTAATAATCATCTCTCAGTCGTGAAAATGTCTCATTAACTAAAATATGTCTTCATCTGGAGAAAATACATATTTGTAATAACTGCGTTGATGATATAACTTTAAAAAGGTGTGCTGTCTGAATTCTTGATATGATGAGAGCATTAATTAAAGAGATTTATCATTTCAATATTAGACCACTGATGGGTGCATTGTGTGAAAGTCCATTTTTCAGTTCAGAATTTAGTCTGGTATGAAAAATACCAGGAAACGGAGTAAAAGTGCAAGACAGTTTTCTTTTAATGAAAAGATTTCATAACCCATCCTTTTAACACTATTGTGTGCGAGGTCAATTCACTTAATGAGTTAAAATGACATCAATAAGTATATGACCTTCAATATAGAAAAAAAAGAGAGAATTAATGAATAGCATGAATGTCAGTCTGATAAATCAATATTAAACAAACTTAAAGTAATAGCAGTTTCACAATGCCATTGTGATTCACTGATAAAATGGCAAAAGGTTAAAATTCAGCAATAAAAAAGTATTTTATTTCAGTATTACTGCAGGACATACTGCGCTACTAGTGTCTGCTAATCAGAAATGTACCACAGCAAATCACACTGAAAAAAAATAGTTTTGTTTTTTTTTTTCCCCCGTTGGGCTTGTTTTTTGTTAGTTTATTTGTTGTTAGTAATTATAGGATACAATTAAGCTTTATGTCTTGGCTACACAACCAAGCTGTAAATATTTCTCTGGGAACCATCTCTGTTTATGCTCTGTTGTGTATGATGCGAGCAATTTATCTCAATATTTGCACGATATTAGCTACAAGATGATTATACTGCTATACTAGCCCGATGGCAGTATGATTATATTAAACTGAATGCTGAACAGAAACTCTGAGTTTGAAATGTGAATGAGAGTTGTCAACCATTAACCATGCTACGAATTATAGCATGAACAGTTGTTTATGTAACCTATACAAACATTGTGAGTTTGGCTTTGCTTTGACTACTGTTTCTGATGTTTTTTTTCTCTGCCTAAATGACATGTAGAAAAGAGTATAATTAGTTGCCTACTTTGTATAACCCATGACAGAGTTATTATCTAATTAGCAATTTCTGGTCTTTCTTTTAAATTTTCTTAGAAAAAGGCTTTTGGCAAATTGTCACCAGTGTAATGCTTGCTATTTTAATTCAGTCCATGTTCAAATCAACAGTGATACTAAAATACTCGTTTTAGCCACTATGCTTCTTTTTTTTTTCAAGTTTCAAATACACTTACAATGTTGTGGGAAAGGGGCAGCACGGTGGCACGGAGTTCAATTCCGCCATCAGGCCAGGGTCTTTCTGTGTGGAGTTTGCATGTTCTCCCCGTGTTTGCGTGGGTTCTCTCCAGGTACTCTGGCTTCCTCCCACAGTCCAAAGACATGCACTTTGTGGGGATAGGTTAATTGATCACTCCAAATTGCCCATAGATGTGAATGGTTGTCTCTTTTTCTATGTGTTAGCCCTGCGACAGACTGGCGACCTGTCCAGGGTGTACCCTGCCTCTCCCCCTATGATAGCTGGGATAGGCTCCAGCACCCCCCCCGAAACCCTGAACAGGATAAGCGGATGGATGTTGTAGGAAATGTAACTTAACTTTACATTTATATTTATACAGTCATGTGAAAAAGAACAGCCACGTGCTGCTAATCAAATGGACATCATTAACTTAGCATCGGGTGGTGGAGGTTTTGCAGTTTGGTCATCTGGAGTATTCAGGCATATATTAACACAGTGCCAGACTTATTCCAATCAGAGGATGTCCCAGCATTTTCACTTCAAGGTGAGAATATGTAATCCTCAGAGAGACTGCAAAAAACCCAAGAGCTACTTCTCAGACTGTGCAGGCCTCAGTTAGTATGTGAAATGTTTAAGTTCATGACATTACAATTAGAAAAAGACTGAACAAGTATAGCTTGTTTTGAAGGGTAGTGAGTGAATGTTGATGGGTTTTTAAGGAGAAAAAAGTAAAAAAAAATTCAGACCATTTGTCAAGCACAGTGGTATCGTTTTAGGCTTGTTCGGCAGCAGCCATTGCAGTCATTGAGCTGACACTGAACTCCTATGTACACTAAAGTATTTTAGTATTTTAGAATGATTAAAAAAAAGTAAAGATGTTAAAGTAGCCCAGTCCAAAAGTCAAACTCAAACAAGGCACTCTGGATTATTGTCAAACATCTCCACGTTTACATTGTCTTTCCAGTGAACATTGTTTCAGAATGTCATGAACTTAAACACTTACTATGCTTACTGAGGCTTGTATAGGTTGTAGCTCTTGGGTTTTTTTGCAGTTTCTCTCAGCACTGCATGTTCTGACCTTGAGGTGAATTTGCTGGGATGCCCTTGGATTGGAAGATTTTGCCACTGTGTTAACTCACACCTGAATGGTCCAGATGACCAAGTCCAGACCTCGATCCAGGTGAAATGCTGTGGCAAGACCTAAGGAGTGCTGTGCATAAACGAATGTGTGCAAACTGAAGCAACATTGTAAAGCTGGGAGACTGATGGAGTCATACAGAAAACGATTACTTCTTGTTAGTGAAGCTAAAAGTGCTTCTACAAGCAACTGAATCATGGTGATGTACCTTAGTAATAGATTCCAAGTAAATTTATCTTAAATAATTATTTTTAGGCTTTCTACCATTAATGGAAATTTAAATTACATAATTTAAAAAAAATTGCTGAGTATACTCTTTTCAGAATAAGGATAGACGAGGCAGTGCTCGAGAATCTGATGATTACACACATGATTGTATATTTACAAGTTTTGTCTGGTAGTTATCTACTTTTGTTTGATTTAAATCTGAGGCCATGTTTTTAGGTCTTCTGCCAAAACTTAGCATCTGCATGATCTGATTGTAAGCTTATTCACATTGAACAGAAGGGTGGTAAATAGTTCTGAAATCCTTGAACGTACATTTCATATTTCCTAATTGCATTATGTTGTGAAGTGTCTTCTTGTTGTTATGTAATTTGTGGAGATTTGTCCCAGAATTTTAAAACATAATCACATTTATTTATGACACAAATCCTGAAACTGAGATTTTAGGGATGTAGCAATTAACATATTTCTTTGCCATGTTTTGAGATGATTTTGGAACAAAGCCTTTACTTTGCCAGACAAAAAAAAAATAATGTTTCTGAATTGCACTCCACAGCCTATCAGAAAAGCCTACACTAAACATGCATGAAAGAAGATTTATATTGCTTGAACCTTGGAAGCGACAGCAAATTTCAGCACAATACAGCGTTTTTATCCAACTAGAATAATTGAGGGATCATAGCGATATTGTTGCTTTTCGTCATGTATTGAGGATTTGGAGAAGATGTGCATCTTTCTTGTATATTGTGGTCGTGCCAATGAGTCATTTAGTCCAACACATTGACAGAAATCTGTATTCATCTTCCTGAGATTAAGTGAAGCATTCGCTGTGCTTGCCACATATTTGATATCAAATCCATATAAGCTGTTCCTTACCCCCTTTCACATTTGTGAAAATTTGTGGACACAGCCAAAAACAACAGTCAGCCTGTTTTGATTCAAGGCGTCAGCTCTGAGATCCCCGCACTTCTTATTGTGCCGCCTTGTTTTTTTTGACAGAGAATAAACACGGATTTTCTCATCTGTATGAGGGATGTGAACAGAGTCTGAGTTGATATAGGAGAGAAATCAGAGTGCATTAGGATGTAGGGCAAGTAGAACAATTGACACAAATTAAAATATATATTTATTTGTTGTCATGACTTGCAGGTAGGTCAAATATTATGTAATGTGCATTTGATAGTTTATCCGCATTCTCCATATCAATTTCCATTCATAAACCCCTCAGTGAGGAAAAAATCACTTGTCAGTTTCTTGACTTTTATTACAGTCAGCCCCTTTTTGTTACAATCTTACCTTAGCTTATCGTCTTCACCCAGGGGTGTTGTTTTATTTCACTTTTCTTATCTTAGAAATTGTGCAGTAACATTGACAGAGCTAATTAAAGATTGCAGCAAACCAAAATAAAAAGTCAGTTCACAGGTCTTAACAATACTATCCAAGCCACCATGAGGTGAACAGAAAAGTACACAAAACATAATTAAACAATACACAAACTCACATAAACCATCATCCTCCCAGCCAGTCCCCACTGCTTACGAGAGCATCCTTATTACCATTTTGAAGGGATCATCTGTTGATTCCCAATGTGCAGGTTAGCATTAATGTGTCCCGGTGGAACAGATGGAGACATGTGCACAAGCTCTTTATTTGTTAGTTAACTCTTTATAAACACTTCATTAAAATAAATAAATAAAAGTTGATGCTTTTAAATAAATGCAGCCCAATCTTTAATTTGAAAAGTCCTGTAATAATGTTGCGTAATCGCCATATTAAAAGGAAAACAGATGTGATGGTCCAGGTAAGAGGTCAATATGTGGTGCTCTCCAAGGTGCTGTACATGCAGCTGTCAGTGGCAGAGAAAATGTCTAAGCCTCTCACTTTAGTTTGCACCAGGTGTTACTGTTGCTTATTAGCAGAAGCTTATGAGACAATATCTCAGCTGCAGTTCAAACACTGAACTCATCTGTTTATGTGTGATGTGTGTTTTTCTCTCTTGATTGTGAGACTTAAGAGGTTGTTACTGTGCCTTTCTTCACCTTCTAATGTTCTCATAATAAGCACTGTCGGTGTCACAGCACTCAGTGTTTCTCTTCTATGGAGTTCCGTTTGTTTTGTTCTGAACTGTGAGAGCGGCAGTATGCCAAAGTTATACTTTAGTCACCTTGATGGCTGAAGTGTTTATTGTTTTGACAAATAGTTTCTGTGATTTTGACAAGAAAAAAAAAACTTAAATGTTACACCACAACATGTTCCTGGGTCTCTGACCTAGTGTTTGGAGTTTTGTAACATTTATGTATCTTTGAATTTTGTATTTTAGGTTATCTTTGGTGTTTTTTTTGTTTTTTCCATGAGTCCATGTCCATGAGTTTTCAGTTTATTTAACCTCTCCCGTGTCCCGGTTTCCGGTGTAACTTCCTGTTTTGTTTAGGTAGCTCTCGTGCATTGTATTTCCTTTTGTCTGATTAGTACCAGCTCTGTACCTGGGTGTTTCCCATATCCTTGATTTTCTCATGTGTCTATTTATAGCAGCCCTTTGGCTAACTTTAAGTTTTGTTGTACTGCTTTTCTGTTTGCTTTGGTTAATGGATTTCCCTAGACAGTGTTTCAGTTCTGTTTTTAACCTAGATTTTTAACCTAACTCAGATTAGCCAGAATACTGTATATGGGCCACTTTTTATTTGCAATCTGCCTCGCCCCATGTCCAAGCTTTTAGGTCCACATTTTAATGCTTCTCTTACATCACGTTTACTACTGTGCATCACTGGCTGGTTTGGGAATGCCTTGAAATCCCAGAATAACTGTAAGTTAAAGCAGCATATTACTATGTAGTTAAGAAAGTTGAAAGTTATCTTGGCTGAGAATTGTGCATGGGATTAATTCCTCATTTTATTAAAATTATTCATCTGGATTAAATCATCCCCTAGGTTTCAAAGTTGGATACATTAAAGTGTGACATGTCCAGGTCAAAATGTCTCACTATAAAAGTAGAGCAGAGAATTCATGAAAGGAACCACTAAAGGATGAAGAGACTAACAACTACTGAATGCCAAAACAGGGTGACTACATTTGTTGTTGGGAATAGTGTTTGACCAGTTGCAAACATAAAGGGGAGTATAAGTGTATTTTGGTGCTGTGATTAGCGGCGTTTTCATTATGCGACTTCTCTGAACCTCTCATAGGACATGATCGACATGAACATACATTAAGAATTCTAAAAATAATGACCGTCTTTCATGTAGGGAAGTGAATGTGGCCTCATAAAGGCAGAGTACAGGCACTTTAATCAGTAAAGCAGAACATGTCTCAGTGTTGCCCTTAAACCTGAACTCCTTGGATTTGGACATTTAATTGAAAATCTTCTGGTGCTACCATCTGAAACAAGCCGGTGTCACTTTTAAAGAACTTTCAAAATGTGGTAACCCATCCCACTGGAATCCTTTGCATAGTGATGGGAGCCATGCTAATCCACTGTTGATCTACCCAGGGATCAAGCTGTTCCAAAATCAATAAAGCCGTGAAAGCTTGCCTTCTGGTCTTAATAAAATCCTTTACATCCGTGACTTATACAGTTTGATACTACAGAACCTGATCATTTGCTTCTGTTATAAGATGAATGTAGTGAAAAAATATCAACATTTGCATTTTCTAAGCTCAGCAGAATCGCCACCTCCCCAGTGGAACATGAAGGTGCAGGCAAAGTAAAGGATAGTTAAGTTACAGATATTAGAAAAAAAAAACCCCAAGTGTAAGAGACTGCATTTTATAATTCATAACCACGAAAAACAATGGGATATACCCACAGGCATTTATGGCAGTGATTCAATTCTAAAGTCGGCTGCATATCTTTCCAAGTATTCCTGTAAGGGCTTCAGGATTTGCTGCAATAGTAGTGAGGCCATGTGTGATGTATAACGACCGATTTTAATCCAATAGCACCTACAAGATGTTTTATGTATTTGTTACTTTCTACCATCTCAAAGGCAGGTGCCGACCTGCTACACTGGATGAGGCTCGATTCCACTCCGCGTTTTGTGTCCCGCTTTTGCCCTGCCGGTGCATCTGAACACACAGCGCTCTCCTCCACAGAGCATTTCCACTTCTACGCAGCTACAATGGGCTTTCTTTGCTGAGCGAAGTTGAGTCAACAAGCCGGGAAACGCGCTCCTTGGATTTATGTGGCACCTTTACGCTCACAGCTTTCTTTTCTACTGCGCCGAGGGACTTTCAACTGAACTCGGCGGCGATACAAACCCGTTGTGCTTTGGGGGATGTGTTAATAGACTATAGTTGAGTTCCAACCACCAGTCATTAAGTAGCCTACCTGCGAATCTGCTGCAGGAGGAGGGAGTTTTGTCAGCAAGCGGGACGCTGCAGAGTACCTAAACAGTGACGGATCTATACAGAAGTGAACGATGCTCAGACTGGAGACCATCATTTGCACTTTTTCTGTGCTGTCTTTTGCGGCAAGAGCCGAATTTAAAGCGCGGAATTGCAGCGAGGTGAGGGAGGTTTGCATCGCGAAAGGCTTCAGCTTCTCACATGTTCCCCATCAGGAGATCCCAGGTAAGGGTGGACTGAGTGGCTCACGACCTGCTGGTTACAGCATCGGAAATGATCGGGAGTATGCAGCGACTTTTACATATATTATAAAATAATAATAATAGTAAACACGTCTGTGTTAAGTGTTTATCTCTGAGAGGAAAAGTTAAAAACATACGCAGCAGTCCTATTGCAACTCATTTAAGATGCTAAATCGTTTTAATGCTGCAGGGTTGCGCTACTGCGCCTGCACCAATTTCAACTAATCGGTTACAGCTTTTCAACCACCTGTCACTCACAAAGTACTTGCTGTGATTCTCACTCACCGAAGTTAACTTTATACAAATGATGTGAGCTACTTGATTTCCAAAATGCTCCTGACTGACTAACTTGGGGTAGTGAGCGTCCCACAGCTGTTTGGAGAGATTTGCTCTGATCGGGAACCCACGCACAAACTGCCTGAACGCACAACTACAGGCTTATTTAGTTGTATACATCATACAGGCTATCCTGCCCTATCAATGCCGAGTGTGAAATTTGTCTCTATGTCTCCAGTAGAGGTCTCTGACGGTGAAAACCAAGTAGAGGGAACCCAGTGAGTGGACAGCTGTGCAGATTAACTCCTGTCCTGTGAAAATTGGGTGATTAGATAAAATGAAGCTCATGCAATGCTCAAGCAGTAGACCACAACCGCTGCTCACTTCATGTAGTATTGCATGGTTTCTGCCACAACCCTAATGAGTAATTTACCTTAAATATACCTTGTGCGGGATAAGGTAGGCCTGATGCACCCCTACTGGCAAGCAAAACTGCACATTTAATGATGTTTAGTTGAAATATCTGTTGGTTTTCCTGGCCTTGATTACACATTATGTGAGTCTTGCACACGATTTAAAAAAATGACTTAAGGTTACAGTGTCAGTGTTTCACTGCAGTGATACTTATCTAATTAAATCAATCGGTTTTTCAAGCATTTTTTGGATATATGTCATTAAAACACGAGTATGGATGAGATGCATTCTCCCCTTTTCACCTCTTTCATTGAATCGCCTCTCCAGGTCGTCATTGTTATGCTTCAAGGCCAATTATTCTTTCTATAAATCAGGAAATCTGGCACAAGTAAAAGGCTGCATATTTGATAACAGGCACACCTGTTCAGGGATGGGTTGAATAACTAACTGATTAAATCCTTTGGATCCGTGTCTCTGACATCACAACTAATCTCTGGAATGAGTGGAAAAAATCCAATCTGTCTCTTTCCCGAATGATGTCACCCTGAATAAAAGTCTTTTGATCTTCTCTTTGAATGAGTCACAACCTTACATGTCTTCGGGAGAGACGCTTTATCAACAACTCAGCAAATTCGCAGAGTGATAGACATGTCCTCTGGGCCCACAGCTCATTGCCTCTTACTCATGCAAACAACTTTCAAGCTAAGCCAGGTCTTGCCTTAAATAAATTTGGAAATTCCTTTTGATTAAAAGTTGATTCAAATCGTAACATTGTGCTATCAATAAATAAATAAATGAAAAAACATTCAAGTTGCTTCTTAGTGGAAATGTAGTAAATGCAGAGAGACTTCTTTTTCGCTATGTAGGTTTATATTAGTCTGAACTGATTTAAAATTTAATCTTGTGGCTGGCACGCTACTTGTTTGCACTATTTTACTTAATTTCCTGAAAGTACAGTCTTTGGTTTAATAGCTGATTTGGAGGATAAATTAGATCATTTGGACTATAACAGAGTAATATAGCTTATTAAAACGTGAATTTTTTTGTCCTTTTTTAACATTATAGACAGTTCTGTGGTGCTGTGCACTGTTGCCTCACAGCTAGGGTGTACTGGGTTTGAATCCAAAAGCTGGCTGAGACTTTTCTTTGGGAAGGTTGCATGTTCTCCCTGCCTTTTCATGGGCTTTCTCCATGAAATCTGGCTTCCTTCGGCACTCCATGAATATGAGCGTTAATGGTTTTCTGTCTCTCTGCGTGTCAGTCTCGCGACAGTCTAGCGATCTGTCCAGGGTGTACCCTTCCTTTTGCTCTAATGACAGCTGGGATAGATCCCAGCTTCCCTCGGGTTAAGAAAATGGAATGATGGATATATTTTAATGAAATTCACTTGGCAGATGTTGTTAATAATGCAGCATTATCTGCTCTTAGCTTTGGCCCTTTTAAGTTATTTAGTTTTTTCACTGAAATATCATTCATTTATATTACACACATGATGTAAAGGTAGTAGAATAGTCAATAAGTGTGTCAAGGGCTCGTTACTGTTCACGTTTTTATGATTTGTGGAGTTTACAGACCGATCGCAAATGACATTAAAACCAATTCACAGATTAATGTGAACTTAAACACTTTTTTCATGTAGTTTGTGATGACTTGAAGAGCTGTTTAGGAGGGACAACTTGACCATCAAAGTCAAAAGAGATTTAAGTGACTTTAGAGCTTCGAAAGCTTCCTGTTTTTGCTGTTTGTGCCAGTCTCACAACTGCTATCACACTCTGTTAAAATCACTAATGATTTAGGGGAAAATCTTAAACTTCATATTCCTGGTCCACCTCCACAAATGGTCCTTTCACTGCTTTTCACTGCTTCTTCTTTTTTGTTAAATGGTGCAGTTTGACTTCTTGAAGTCTGTGACGGATGGATGCGTGTGTGGTTTTGCTGATTTTGATGTGATGGCGCTAGAGACTAAGCAACGTATTCAGAAAACACTGTATTTGTAAAGTCGTGTTTTTATAAAATTAGATTTTACTTATGTTTAAATTAAGCAAATTGTAAAACTATATATATATATAATATATATAACTTTTTAATATCAGTTTTTCTATAAGATTGGCTAATGTAATTCATTGCAACCATTGCAAATCTAATAGAGCGATAATAATAACCCTATAACATCAGGGTGCTATTGTGAGAGTATTTTTGCACTACTTAAAATGTTGAAATAACGACCATGTCTTCTCCTGGAGTTAGAAATGAAAAGCTTAGTATCCCAGATTTTCTGTGTGTGTGTGTTTGTGCGTGTGTGTGTTTGTGTTTGGGCTCAATAGAGGAACCAGGTCAGGGGGAATGACAGCACTGGAGATGGTGTTATTGACAAAAATGTTGTTATGATCCAAAGCCTGAAGGCTCAGCGAGTACAGTAATTCCACAAGACTTAACCGATGATTCTTTCTGCTGACCAGACCGGGCTGGAAGCGAGTACACTGTAAAGACATTTAAAATAGCGATAAACTTATGGATTGCTCTAAAAGTCTTTGGAGTGTTTGCACATCTTAAAATATGAATCACCCTCTCCGCAGAAGACTTTAATTTCATCTATTTAATTTAATTGTAAGCAAATTAATTATATTTTGCCTCTGAAATCCACATCTTTATTGCTTGTTAAAGTTAAGACCTGCACTCAGTCTTATCTGCTGTCTCAGTTTCCACTCAGTCGATTACCCAATGTCTGAGACGTGGCGAGTGAGTCATATGGCAGACTGCGGGATTCAGTGGAACTTCTTAGGATGTCATATTCTATGCTATCATTTGACGTCCAGCTCTGTTTACTGCCAGTCAGGAGATGGAGGTGGGACAGAAATAACGGGTGGTAATATTTTATGTGATCTTTGGCTGCCTGCACGAGGCAAATGATCTCTACTGAAGCATGTAATGTGCACAGGTCTTCTACTGCCATGTAATGGGTTGGAGGGGATTAAAAAGGGCTAAATGGGAGTGCCTGCAGAGGGAATAGCCAGGTGACTTTGTTAGCCCCTGCAGCACACTCCACTGTTGCTGTGATGTATTGTGAAATTATTGTGACCTTCCTGCCAGTCACACATGTTGAAATAGATCTGGGGGTGAGGTCCTGAAAAGAATAATGGCTTCCAATGGCATGTTTTACTTTTTTATTTTATTTTTTTACATTTTACTCTACAAACATCAAAGTATTTGTGATAAAAAAATGTGGATAATTGGACTTTTGAGATCCAAGGGAGTTGTTTTGTTTATATATGGTAGCCCTAGTCTTTGAGTGTACATGTTGCTAATGTAATGTAAATGTGTCCCACTGAGAAGCAGAGGGGGGCACTAACAGGCAAAAAAAAAAGAATGAAAGAATCCAAACAATCATCATTTTTCTCATGGCAGAGGGGAATTCTCGCTGTCTGCATCCCTATGTCATCAATCATACTTATGGATGCCAAAATGGCGTCATGATGGGCTCTCTCTGCGGGTGTTTCCTGTGAGAGCTGCAGGAAACACTGTGTCCTGCACGTCTTTTAGGGTTGCAGCACTAAAAGCACAACACCACCAGAATCAAAATACATCAAAATAAATTCAAGAAATGGAAATTTCTAAAAGTTTTTATGCAGAATGCACAAAAGTAAGAACTCTGACACAATCGGCTGCTAACAGTATGCCTTGCTTTTGAGGCCTTGAAGTGAATTAACAAACAGTTTTTTGTTTGTTTTTTAAGTGTTAGTCTTATAAATAAATTTTAATAATTTATAAGCTTAACACTTAAAATAGACAAGTGCAACTCAATCGATTACACAAATGTGCTAAAAGTTACACAGATGGCAATGGATCGCACGTCAGGGGAGACAAAAAAAAGTGATGAACAATGTTGCTGTAGACTAAAAATGTTTCAGCTCCTTTTCCACAGCAACTTCAAAATTCATAAAGCACTGAACAACAGCAAGTAGTGCAAAAAAAAAAATGCTTCAATGTGTTCTGTCAGAAAACACTAATAGGAGAAATGCTCATTGATGTCAGATAGCCATACTAGTTATGAAGCTGTGGTTGCCGTGGATGCTCCGGTCACCCAGAACGTCCAGCCGCTTCCTTCAGCTCTTCCAGGCACACACCAAGTTGTTCCCAAGCTAACTGACAGGTGTAGTCTCTCCATGATGAGGCCCCAGCCTGACCTGGAATGATCACTCATAAATCAGCACTGACTTATCTATTTTAAACTTGGTTGTTTTAGTTTACTGGTATGGACGAGACTTGTGTGCTGTCCAGGATGCACACTGTCTCTTGTCCCGTGGTAGCTGGGATACGTTTCAGCCCCTGCACAACATTAATTTGGATAAGCCATTAAGAAGCTACTTTCAGCTGCTCCCGTATTCACAAGAAGTTGCCACACTGGGCAGCTCTGCATATTTGATTTGGCAGATTTTTACACCGGATGTCCTTCCTGATGCATCCCCCAATGCATTTGTGCTAAGAAACTCGATGGACTGATATTTGTTCTCAATTTTATTCTCCAAGAGCTAACTTAGTTGATTTTAGGGTAATACTATTTTATTAGTTAAATAGATACAGGTTCACAGGTTTACCTACATGTCATAAACCATTTTAGTCAGATATGAGGGAAGGAACTTCTGGCAGAAAGTCTTGTTTCTTCCATGTGCACAACAAGCAAGTCCCAACCAGGAGTCCCATTGAAAAAAAATCCTTTGGTGTCTGTGCTTCTTGTCATGTGTTTCTCTGTTTGCTTGCCTTCTGAGTATTTATAGCACATTTCTGTACATGTATATGCTCAGTAGCTTATGTCTTGTAAAATTCATAAAGATGTTTTGTGTGTGCTTGTGTGGTTTATCTATTTGTATATTGCTTATTTAAATGGAACTATTTGGATTTAAATTGGTACTGCATGTTTTATTGAAGTTTTTCTTCATTTTGTTTTACATGATAGTCTTTGTTTTAGCATCATCATCTGATGTGCACAGTATTTGTTTAGTTGTGTGCAAGCCATGCTGTTTCATATGCACTATTCAAGTGGGCTGCTTGCACAATCACCCTCATAAAGCCATGCACTGAGTTTATTGTATCTGACCAGCAGTCCAAGACCAAGTTATTTTATTCTGCCAGTCTGGAACCTACAGTTTATGCAACAATGCACTCCTCTCAGATTTTGATGAATTTTGATGTGTTTGTGTTTCTTCAGGAAGGAGGGGAACTCATGTCTTCAGGGTTACTGATATTTTTTTAACACCGAAAGTACTCTTTGGATAATATTTCTAAACCCTAATCCTGTTTGTGACCCAAACTTTCTGTTTATTTTGTTTGTGGCCTCCAGCAGGGTTTATGTCCAACTTTCTGCTGCTCATAACTCCAGTTGCTGAAATTTTAATACACCCTACACATTTAAAAACCAAACAGGGTTCCAGTTGGCAGTTATTAACAATGCTGTTTGTTTTAGTGCATATTCTGTGAAAAGGTAAATGACTGAGATATTTCCAGGTAAATGTCACTTGTTTTATAACTATGTAGCAGAAACGTTTTCATTTTTTTGTTTGTTCTTTTTGCAAAAATGTAGTTTTAGTAAAATATACCGGGTTATTGAAGCTTGTCCGAATGCTGTAAGGCTAGCAGGCCTGGTTTATATTGCTGGCACACAGCTGTAGTCGTATACATTACTAAAGGAATATGGTGCTGCCTCAGGGAATTAACATTTTCTAAATTTATTTGAAATAAATATGTGAAAAACAATACACAGATTCTCGTGAAATGGCATCGCAATCATTGTTTAATGGTTTCAGAATCATTTGAAATGTGGAAGAATGAGTGCTCTTGCAAGAAAATGAATGGATGTTATTTTTGATCTATTACTTTCTGTCAACAACTGTCCAATTAAATTCTAACCTGGAGCCACAATGAAAGAGCCTTTTCATTTCTGTTTTAAGAAACTGGCATAAACACATTTATGCTCGTCACTCATGCTGTTTTTTTTTCTTTTTCTTTTTGACCAGTATAGACTACTATTTAAGAGATCTGTTTGCACCGTTTCCTGTAGTCAACAATATTTCATTGTCTCTCTCTTTTTTTTTTTAAGACGTTCACAGATCACTTTCTGAAAACAATCCTCTGGATCAGTGTCTTTTTCCACTGACATTAGTATCAAAATTCTGGCTTTGGACTGCAGCGTATAGCCAGCACTTTTTGCCAACATCACATCTAACTGTCAAAACTTAGCTTTGTTTCATGATGGCTAACTCGAATGCCTTGTTGCTGCTGTTGGATCTATCTTTAGCAACTTCTTTCGCCTCTGTCTTGTTGACAGCGTCTGACTAGACATGATGTGTAACTGGAGTCTATGCTTGCCTTTACACTGCTCTTGAGAAAGGTTCAGTGTGGTGTGTAGCAAGCCACCAATGAAAGCTACGTATTTGTGCAGCAGAGCTCCATCCCAGGTAACCAGGCCACTAGCTAGAGGACACTTACACTGTAACAAGGTATAATGACCGGTGTCTGTATCCTAAACTGTAAACTGAGTAAAAGGTAACGATCAGTGCAGGTCCCAGGGCCTTGAGGGTCTCTAAACAGCCACCAGCTGCTACCTGTAGTGTGTTTGTGTGCCATGCTCCACTTAGCAAACTGATGCAGACGAGAGAGGCTTGCCTCCTCACTTCTCATTCTCAGGGGCTTCTAGGCATGCTTCACACATAGATCGAATATCCACACTGGATTCCTCAGGCCTCCACTAGGCTTTTTATTATGCATTCCTCAATAAATGTCAAAGCTAGACATAGTGATACATATGCTGATTATGCTGCACTTGTCATTGTGCCGTACATGGTATTAGGGAAATCCATACATTAATCTTAACTGTAATGATATTGGTGTACTTTGTTGAAGGGTATATGGTACATAAATATCCCCCAGCGATTACCCTGAAGGTCAAAGATATATATCTTTTTATTGCAGATTTATAGCAATATATGTATTCTTGTTAATGATTTTTGTAAGGATGAGTCTAGTTCTTGTCATGATTTACTTGTTTTGAATTTCCTTGGGTTGTGTGTGTGTGTGTGTGTGAGTTTTATTATTATTATTATTTTGTAAAATGCACAATCCCCCCCAGCCAAATACATGTTCCTACTGTTGGTACAGTTTTGAATTATATTTGACAAATTCTCAGGTCTAAAATACTGGAGGCACTTTTGCATCATTCACTAAAATTTACTGAGAAAAAAACAACAACTATGTAGTAGGCAACAGTTCATTTATTAATCTGAAAATCTAGTCATCTCCAAATTTCCATAAAACCAGATGATCAGGAGTTTTATGATAACATGTCAGGTTATAGCCCAGTTTCACAAAAAATCTGTTAGTAAAAATATTTATATCAATGTGGAAAACCCATCTCTTCACAAGTTTTCCTAAGCCTTTAAATAAAAGGTTGTTTTTTTTTTTTCTCGACTGCTCTTATATATTTATATTTCTTTCCTGAATAAGATTTTTTTATAGTACATTTAAAAACATTTCAATATGAAAAGCTATACCTTTGAGTCAACGTTTGGCTGTTTTATCACGCACGCAGCCTTGCACATGGCGTGTTGCAGAGGAATAGTTTGACATATTCAAAAAAATATATATATACTGACACATTTGCTAGGAGTATGAAACCGCTCCAACATCTTTATTCCTGTCCTTTTTCCCTTCACGCTGACTCTCCTGAGGATGAAGAATACCATCATACCATTGTACTGTGCTGCTTTTATTGTAGACTGTTTTATGTCAGTGAGAATTCATTTCCTCTTGAACCTGTCCTCATTCACCCAAGGACATATACCCCTCTGTATCAGCATCCCCCAGTTATTTAAAACATGAACATGCCTTTCATAATAACTTCTGACATGACCCAAAATGTGATAGGAATAATTTCATTCAATTTTTGATTGATGCAAGTTCCAACTTGAGCAAGAAACTTGGCTATTCTGTATACAAAACCCTCTAGAGACGTTATTAAAAGTGTGAAGGTGTGTGGAATACAGAGATTTAAAGATCCGTGATGATGTTCATATTCAATGAAAATCTCTTGTTATATAGATCCTGACGATATGATCTTGTCTTGTCAAAGTCTGATTACCCATTGGTTAAGGGGCCTGTTTCAGTGTGCTGTGGAGAAAGCGGGATGAAGCAGGATGCATATTACATTGAAATTACCAGTATGCATGCCTTGGGTGTCTAGAAGCATAGGCCATCAGCTAACATTTGCTGACATTTAGCTAATGTCCTATTCTTTCAGACATCCAAGGCACTTAACATACATAGTTTGAGTGTAACAGGCATTTGGTTTCTGCTTCATTGTTAGAATGGTGATTTACAGCAACCTTTAAGTCTAACCTATTGATTTAATTTTAATAAGAAGGTAAAACAAGTGAGCTAACTAGATCTGTTTGGGATCACATCTAATAAGCCCCTGACAACATATCTCTTCCATATATGATGCTCATGAGACAAGAAGATAACATATTATGTTAATTTATTTATATGTTAACCACCCACTCACTTACTTGCAGTTAAAATAAAATATATATTTTTCTTTTTAGTGTTTTTTTTTTTTTTTTTTTACTCGTTGTTT
>VUQR01009250.1:12630-34451 GCA_015108515.1 Hemichromis elongatus | reverse complement strand
TGGCGTGAAAAGCCCTTTTAGGTGTGACTGGTTTTAGGAGGGCTGTCCAGAATCACGATAGACCAATCTGCCATCGCTCTGCATTTCCCCGGACGCGGTCTTACATCACATCAGTGCAACACGAGTGTATCTGAATTGGCTTCACATGCTGGAGATGGAGCTGCCTCCATGTACAGCACTTTACTTTAACCACTCACAAAAATCAGGCAGAAATCGATGCCAGGCGTTTTTCAGGCTTTTCCCCCCCAACTTGAGTCTCAGTGATGAGCGATCTGGTAAAATGAAACTCGCTGATAATTGAGGAAATCATCATGGATGCATCTTTGCACATGTCCAGATTAAAGCTGCACCAGATTACCCGAGAAAAAGAAAGCTTCAAACATTTTTATGTCTGTACCCGTTTCCTTATTCTGTTATGTTTATACACCAACTGCAAGAATATGGCTACAAACGTGTGTATGGGTGTCCATATTTTGTATTTACCATCCCAGAGCTCTATAAATGCTTCGCTCATGCCTTCTTCCTCCCTCTTGCTGCTGTGTGATTTATTATTGATCTGTGCATGGGTGTTTTCAGTTGTGTTTTTGCTGTGTGTATCTGTGTGTGAGCATGTGTTTGTGTCTGCGTGATTTGGTCTTTTTTTTTTCTTTTCTTTTTTTTAAACAGACCACAAATAATTCACGCTTCCCTATTTATTCTAACAACAGAATCAAAGTTTTACTGTAAAAATATGAATAAATGAAAAGGGTTTTGGGGGGGAAGATGCTCATTTATGCTTGAGGGGAAAAACTCAGAAATTTAGTAGACAGTCACATAAAGACAAGAAGAAACTGAGAGATGGGTTTGAAAAGAGAGAGGGGTAAAAAGATGGAGACAGACTAAATGAAAGTAAAAAGATAATAGAGATAAAGGTAAATGGGGGGAAATGGGAGTAGAAGTGGAATGAAGCTGTAAGATAGGTAGATGTAGGAGTTGGAGATGGATTCAGATTGATAAAGTGAAGCAGACAGAAGTAAATAAAAGTGAAATGAAAATAGCTATGCGATAAGCAAGTGGTTGCAGACCCATGTTGACCTTTAGCTAACATTAAGCAATTTTTTAATGTTTATTTTTCTGTGTCTTTACATCTGAACATTTAAGATTTACTTCAATCTGAAATAACTTGTTACTGCAGCCACCTTAAAAACTGTGTTTGCAATGCAAGACTAAAAATCTTCATATCAAACTTCTGAAGCGCCAAGTTTTTTCTATTAAGCACAGACCTTAATCAAGCAATTCAGCATATGACCTCATATAAATTCAGCATCGCATTAATCAGCGACACTTAAAGTGGACCTCTTCTGCTTTTCTTTATGTTCAATCATATATGCTGCTCCATTAGTGGGTGCCCAAAATAAACCTGCCCAGAATATCAATCAGATCACAGCATGTGCAGGGAATTCATATGAGCTGAAAGCTCTGGCTTCACTCTGATCTAAACACTAAGTTTTTCTATTCTTGGCTCCGCATGATGTCACTGAGAGTGGATATTTGTAATATGGCCAAGGCAATCCAACAGCTCCGGGCGTGAGCACAGACTTGACTTGGCAACTTGACTTTTTCTTAGGTTAATTAATAAGTTTCATGAGGCTTCATGGTGGGTCTACAACTCTCAGGGACTCCAAGAGGTTAAATACCCAAGATTCCCCATTATTTTTAGCAGTGAAGAAGTTTCACAATCCTAACATCTTCATGATCCTTGAAAGAAGTCCAGTTACCTTCGACTCCAGCACTTAAACCAACCACCTAACATTCTGTTTGTAAGAGGTAGCCAATCACAAGGAAGTTGGCTTGAAGGGAAAGAAGCTAAAACAAGTTGTTTTAAACAGAGGATGAATCGACAGGTTCCACCCAAGCTCAGTATGAGCTAAATAAGGAGTAATTTGAAGTCCAAGTACAGGAATAAAAAGCTGGAAATGAGCATAATGATTTGCTTTTAATGTGTTGCATTTCTCAGTTTTGTAAAAATATCTTTACCATGGTGAGAGCTGAGGTAGAGGAATGCAATCAGTGACAGTTTTTTTTTTCTCTGTTTATTGAAACTAGGTGGACAAGTTAAAAAAACAGGCAAATCGGGGATCAAATACATTTTGATTTGAATCAAAATCACTTAAAAAATGTGAGATAGGCGGGTACTGTTGGAGAAGAACCTCTTTTTGAGGAAAAACAACAAAAATGAAATCTGTTTAAGTTCAGTCTTTTAATAGGAAAGATTTTTTATGCCTTCTTCAGATCTTTTTGTGCCGGTGCTCCAAAGGGTTACACAAAAGAAATAATTATATGTCTTTAAAGTAATTAGATACTGATTTGTTTTTGTAATCTGTTAAATTTGCTTTCTTTTTAAACCTAAAAACAATTCTAAAAGGCTTTTAATCATGTTCATTTACAGGTTTTTTTTCTTGTAAATACTGATTTGGAATATTAGTCTAAGTGCACTATTTTAATGTCTTCTTCAGTTATTTAAAACCCCTTTGATCTTTTTTCTTTTTGTGCTCTATTTCTGAGCCGATCATAGACATGAACTCTCTCTTGCTGCTAAACAATAACATAAAAAAGAGCTGAAACATAACCTTATCGACTTCCTGCTGAGGTGTACTGACTAAGTAGACACCGTCTTACTCCTCAAGGTCATGAGCATTAGAACCCAGCGGCATCTCTCTGACATTTACTATGTCATACTCTTGTGCTCTTCCTATCCTGCCTCAGCCTCCTTGGGTCATTGTTTAACGCCCTCTCTCAATCTCAAACTGTACTTTCAGAATGAAAACATCTGAAGTCCACAGTTATCCCTCTTGGCTCTTTAACCTCGTCCACCTCCTCTGTCCTGTCACTGATGTAAAGCATCATTCCTTCACCCTCCCAGTACTTTAGGTCTGTTACACGTCGGCTAATTCACCCTCAATAAACCCTAATTGCATTTTAATTGTATTATAATGAATCAAGGGAGTGACCATAGTATGCAAATGGAAAGGTTATGAATTGAGGGAGGAGAATATGGAGTGATGGAAGAGCATCTACGTGCATTAATGCACAGGACACAGATAAATACACACGAACACTGGTAATTATTTCGCCATTTTTTGGCAGAAAACCAGCTGTAATATTTAATGTTCACTAATCAGTGGTGTGCATCTAGGAAATGATGCATTAGATGCAGTTTGATTACAAATTGACCTACACCAATTGACTTTGACATGGCAATTTATATTATGATTCCATTGGAGCTGTTGCACAACAGATTATATTCGTACAGTAGACAGGAAAACATCAGCATGAGCTTAAAATCTATTTTGGATCATAGGGAAAATTTTCAGTGTATCCAAAAATACAAGCTACTGATGACATGAAGTATGCAGAAACAGTTTGGACTGGCGGCTGTTATCAATGTCTTATGCTTTGCTTTCTTTGTAAGTGCTGAGATACTGATCATTTTTAGCAGTCTAATAAGCACACTGTAATCCACATTGTGGGATATGTATAGAAACGGGCACATTATCTAGATGCATGGCTCTTATTGGATTTGCTTTGGTATTTTCTAAGTTTTTTAAGTTGAGTTAACCAGGACGTCATTTTATATTCCTGTCAGCTGATTAGTGGACTCAGTATAAACTCAGTATTTACTGAGGCGATCAAGGAACCTAAAGGCTGTTTTACCATAAACGTCTATGCAATATGACTTAGTTGACAATCGCCCCCTGTTGGCCAGATTTATCACTCTTCTGTCTCTATGGTAGCTGTGGATTGTAGCTGCAGTCACACAAAACTGTTACAACAGTCACAGTAACAGTTTTGTGGCAGCTTGTTAAGTAGTCACAACTTTTGAGCTATTAATTTGTGTCTCTGGATATGAATTTTTTCTCTTTTTTTTTTTTCATGACCTTGAACATGATTTTTCATCTGACCGATCTCCTGTCTATTGATTTGTGTTCATGTGCATTGGAGGCTGGATGGGGTCGGCGGTGTTATGAATGATTGCACCAGTGGGGACGGATTTTTAGACTTTAATTACATTATTAACTATCATTAGAAACTCGGTTAGGGTCGGACAAAGATCATTGTTTGGCTGAAGAAAATTGTTGCTACTTATCTAAAAGCTCTGTTTTCTTGGTTGCCAGGGATTCCCCTGAAGACGCTTGAGAATATACATGCTGCAGATATTTGCCACTGAAGTCCATCAGGCTTAAAGTTGAACTCCGTCATTACACAAGATGGGGTGATTTGTATCCACGAGTATCACCAAAACGATTCCTATCCATCACACTGTCTTAGGATGTTTCACACCTGCAGTGTTTTGTCCATTTAAATTGAACTCGTGGTTGTTGACCTTTGGAGCCCCCCCCCCAGCATTTGTATTTTAAATGCTGGAATGTAAAGGTCTGTTCTGGTGAGCAATTAGCTGTGAAATGAACAGAAATTCTCAGCGTTCCGTAATTGTCCAGAACATAGCACCTTCTTCCTGTATTTACTTCTGTTGCTTTTGTTGCTACATCACATGATGAGAGCCTGTATTTTTTAATCTCTACTCCACAGAACACTCAGTGAAAATATCTGGGGATATGTCCTTTCTCCCTCACAGCGGCATTTGCCTCTGAGGCTTTAAAACTCCCTTAATAGAGCTGCACAATCCTGCTGGGGAGATCTCTTACAAGTCACTATCAATCGAGACTGCACCGCTGGTGCACTGATGCTTACAAAGAGAACAGGAGATGTACCAGCTTATTTTATTTATCAAGGGGGGATTTGAAGCATTGATCTATGTTGACAAAAATATTGGCTTTAGCAGCTAGTGGTTATAGGTTAAGAAGAAAGGAGAGACAGGTCAGCGTGTTATGTAGAATAATATTTTTCACAGTCACATTTTATTCACTAAAGGTCAAAACTATGTCTGCTATGTCAAATCCAGCTGCTTAAAGTGTTTTCAGATGTCATTGGTATTGGAAGGAGTCAAAGTTGTGATCTGAGCCAGATTAAAATGCCATCTCTGAAACATTCTTATTTGTAATTTACAGCGACACTCAATGGTAAATTTCTTTTGCAAGTACTCTGGTATATATTGTATATTTACTACGGATCGGTTTTTAATCATCTGCATTTTTTTTTTTGGCCAGCTGGAAACTCTGCATCTCTTCTTTTGGTTGCTAACCACTGTTAACTTATAACTTGATTTACATACAAGGACTAGACTCTCTTATTTAGGCTGGTCCATGTTTCACGTCCCTGCTGTAAGGGTAACAACCAAAGAGCAAAAACATGGATGCATGTTGAGTTGGGTTGAGTTTATCACCCCACTTATTTTAAATGCTTAAGCTTTATAACGCTTTCAGACCTTGAGTCATTCAACTTTATTGAAACTCTTTAGTGCATAGAGGGTAGAGGCCAAGATTTGGAATGTAGCTGAGCAAAAGTATTTTTGCTGTTCAAAAAAATGTGTTCACTTTAATTCTGTTTCATTTTTATAGCTCCACTTTCTGAAAATGGTCATCTGATGGCTCTTTAAAAAGTCAGCTGAGAAATCCACAGTATTAAGGAAAGACTCTCAGACATATCAGCGCTACTGAAGGTGATGTCATTTTTTTTTTTAACAGAGCCAGGCTCTGGCCTGGTTTGAGGGATAAGGGGAAAGAAATAAAAGGGAAATAATGAGAAGAATTACATCACAAACAACAAACAGAAGAAAACACAAATTGCAGGAAAGTAAGAAAGTAGACAACAATTGCATGCAGCAGTGGCATATAACTGCAAGGGGGTATAAACGGGCGAGTTCAGGAGAAGTGCTTGAGTGCATGGAGTGATTTGAACTCCAGCTTCCTGACCCTTTCATAGTAGCATTAACGGATGCTTCAGGGTCAGATGAATGTCACCAAAAAATGGAAATTTAAAGTGTGTTTCTGTCTCTTGAACCCAAACTGGGAGCTAGATCCACAAGACAGGGGTCTGAAAACTAAAGGCTCTGCATCCTATTCTGCTTTTAGAAACTGTAGCAACCACAAGTAAGTCTGCAGACTGAGAACAAAGTGCTCTGTTAGGACAATATGGAGATATTAGATCTTTAAGATATAATGGGGCCTGTTTGACTGTATGTTTGGAGAAGGGTTTCAAATTCAATTCTGGATTTAACAGGGAGGCAGTGAAGAGAAGCCAGTATAGGGGACATATTAGCTTTTAGAACAATCACATAATGAGCAGTTGAAGGACATGTCCTGATATAGGAAGTGACTCCAGAGATTCTCAGGTTGCCATAAGGAGTAAGTATCTGATTACACACTGTTTCTGAGAATAAAAGTGCACACAATATTCAAGTGTATGAAGTAGCATAAATATCTACTTTTGCTGATTCTACCTTATCATCAACTGGTAGCTCATATAAAAGCTGCTGGTACATTAACTCACTTGTGTGCACAGAGTCACTTAGATCTGTGTATCACGATGTGTTCATACAATGCTGTCACAGCGGGAGGTGAAGGCAGTCGTATCTGAAGGTTTATTAGATTGTCAGACTCGTGCACGCCAAGTCAAGTTGGCATTTGCCCGCTGAGTGCATTAAACAGCATGAAACAGATGAGTTTTTCTACACTGTTTGACTTGAGCTCAATTCTTTCAAACCCTGAAGTGAAAGCTGCAGCTCTCGTGCAGGATTTGACCTCGGAAACACACTTCCGCGCTATCATTTTCCAGTGCCTTGTTAGGATATGTGAACTTGTCAGACTACAAGGCACAGAGTCCAATGCGCTGTGCTACAGCACTGTAGGGTTTGCATGTTAATGAAAAGATGAGCCCCAGAGGTGAACAGAAGCACTGAGATAATAGAGAGGGAAGTATGGGAGGAGGAGAGGAGGCAGGGCAGCATACATGTGAGAGTGATGGAAAGTTGATGAAGACGATGGTGGAAGAAAGGACGGGGAAGATAAGGGATGACAGGAATGCTTTAAAAATAATTCATTGTTCTGGTCTACTGTAGAGAGAAAACGTCTGGTTGGAGTGCATTACAGGGAGAGTCAGATGGGAGAGAGTAGTTAAATGACGACATGTCAGGCACACACGCACACACATCTGTGTGTGTGTCTGTGTATGGTGGGGGGTTATTTCCCTATAGATCTCATTAAAGGCTTCTAGCCCCCCCCTGCAATTGGCCTGCAGAAAAAGGCCAGAGGGGGCAGAGATAAAGAGAGTTAGAGACAGAAAGTGGAGTGGGAGAGGGAGCACAGTCTCTTATTTCTGCATAGATAAGTGACAGAGCTGTTATAGGAAGATGGAGAGAGGGGGGAGGGGGGGAGGAGAATAAGATAGGCAGGGGAAGATAAAGAGCAGCATGGACAAAGTGAGTGGGTGTATGTGAGTGGGAAAGTGTGATCACAGCTTTAGGAGGCAAGACAGAATTTTTGGTCTGCATAATGATAAAGCCACAAGAGGAACAGAAGGGCTTAAAGATGCATAAAGATTTTAATGTAAAACTAAGAATCATATGGAAGTTTTAAGTGCTGGAAAAGCTGTGAGACTGAGTGTGTGTATGTTGGAGCATTCTCGAAGCCGGAGTATGAAAATCAGGATCCTGTGGAGGATGAACACCTCATTCGCTGTTATGTTGCTCGCACTCGAATAAAGAGACAACAGAGTCTGACTTCACTGCCGCGTTCAATTTTTTTTTATATTACTGATGAACAGATGGAGAAGCCATATCCAGCAGAGACACAAATGCAGGGTTCAGAAAAGTAAATCTCAGATTTTGATGAGTCAAAACTGACTAGCATGAAAAACTGCGGAAATCTGATTATGCTTGCTATCATGCTAATCTAGATAAACCAGTATTCAGGGATAAATTGCATGTAAATGGTGCTTAATAGTCCACATTTGCACAGGCTTTGGTTTCATGCACTTAAACAGTCTATGTGTAGCATAAAGGCCATTGCTTACTGTCTGACATACATTTTCCATTCATCATTTTCTTTGGCTTATCCAATTCAGGGTTGTGGGGGATTGGAGACCATCACAGGTTCCAAGGTAAACTCTAGACATCAGAAGGCGAACACACATGAGGCAGATTACCATTTCCTCCTATAGCCAGTCATGAATTCCATGCATGTCTTTGGATTTGGGAGGAAACTGGAGTAATTAAAGGAACAGTGGATCCAAATCCAAGACCCTCCTGCTGGGACGGTCTTGAACATCTTGCACACCTGTGCTGCCTATTTTTGTAAATTAAGTTTCATTTGAAACATGACCTACCTATGGAACAGAAAGTCCTAAACTATCTATAAATCAAAATGTGTGGTTGCACCAAAAACCATGAAAAAGAATCATGCACAGCTCCTAGTTTGGCTTTCTTGGACCGTTACAGAATTCTTGGTGTGCCATGTCTCTCTTTTTTTTACCTGCATTTTTACTCCTAACAGGGATGAGCTCTTCTCTGTAGTGTTCGCATGATTCTCCTGATGCTCTGGTTCATCTTACCCTCAAAATAATGTAGAATTAAGTCTGCTCTCTTGACCAAAGGGTCAGGGAAACCATAACCAAAGACTGTAAAACATCACATCAGTCACTGGTCACTGGTTTACAGCTGAAGTTGACCCCTGCATGAGATGATGGCTTGCCATCACTTCAAATTTGTCAAATAGGTTAAGTATAGTAAACAATTTAACATTTTCTTTTGAAATGAAGATAGGGCAATGGGGATGGGTTATACTATTTCAGAGGGCAGTGCTTCTGCTACATTTATTTCAGACCTACAGTTACATTTCAGATTAATAAAATATAAGAGAATAAATAATTTATTAGAAAAGATTAAACCAGTGACTCACAATATTTTGGGATTGCAACCACTTAAAAAAAACAAACCACTGTCTGGTTGGAGACTGGTTTGTTCCAAAAATGGATCTTTTTGAGTTGAAGCTTTAATTTTAAAAGACCAATGTAATATTTTAATAAATTAGATTGCTTTTTTTTCCAGAAAGGAAATGCTTTCACATATGACAAACATTTTACTGAGTATACAGTACATCTGCACTGGATTCAAAATGTATGACTTTTATTTGTAATGTCCCTTAGAATAAAAGGACTGCTTTGACTGGCTGTGCTGGCACTTTTTGTAGGGACTACAGATTAAATAACATACTGCAAAGACCATTTTAAAGAAACAAATTATAATTCCATCGCCAAAATGGAAGAGTAAAGAAACTAACAGTCTCGGTGAATGAAGAAATACACCAAAGCCCAATGTAAGGTAAATAAGTCAACTAATAATCATAATTAAACATGTAGCATCTGGGTCCATATAAAAAATAAAATCATCTGAATGTTTGTGTACTCCTTGTAATCATTTGATTTCTTTATGTACAATAATTTCAGCTGAGGAGAAATCATTTTGAAGAATTGATCTGTAGAGAAAGAAAAATTAATTAATCCAGATTGGTGAATAGACCCAAATGACCCATCATGGCAGAACGGAATCCCAGCAATGATAGGATTTCGGACACAGGAAGTGTAGACGCTGCTTGTGGTGAAGATGAAGATTGCAGCTTGGATGGAGCGCTGAGTGACTCTGGTAAGGTGCAGATGGGGAAGATATGGGTTGCATGAATGAGAGTCTAAAAGGGAGAATGATGGAAGAGCACTGAGATTTATTACATACAGTAAGGCCGATTGGCTTGAAGAAGAAGAAGACGCAGTCAGTATTGGGTTTGACAGTGAGGGGAAAAAGAAGGTGACAGGACAGACTAGCAGCCAAACACTGGGGAAAGCAGGCAGATGAGTGATTACAGATGAACTTACACATAAGCTTAAATATATTTAGTGAAGTCAGGTGAAATTTGACGATTATAACAGGAACATTTTAAGAGTTACACACCCTATTGGTGGGAACAAACATAAAAAATTTCAGGTTACAATTTTAAATATATAGTGTCAAATCACAGAAACAGTCTCTCCGTGGCTCTTTATAATATAGAGCAATGTCACTCGAATAAGAGACAGAAAATCCGGACAGTCAGGTGACCCCCTATGGGTAAGCACTTGGTGACAGTGGGAAGGAAAAACTCCCTTTTAAGAGGCGAAACCTCCAGCAGAACCAGAAAACAGTGGCTATTTGCTGTGACTGTTGAGGGTGAGGGGAGGAAGACGGAACAAAAGACAGAATGTGAAAGAGAGCCAGAGGTTAATAAAAACTATTATAAAGCTATTTTATAGCCACTTCAAGTCTCACAATCTAAAGCCAAAAACTTGCTTCTGTTCATTTTTTTTTTTTGTTTTCAAGTAGGATCTTTTGCATATTAGGTGAGCATTTAAACCACTACACTATGGAACTGAAAGATATGCAAGTATGCCATAAAAATCTGACAATTCAAATATATGGAGGTACCTGTTGTGGTGTGTCTAAGGGTAGCTTGTGACTTATGGTAGGCTATCTTATTTTCAAGTGGAAAAATGCATAGATTTATGTTTATGACGTAGACATCCTGAGGTCAACAGAGGACATCAGGATCAGAGGATATTTTGAGTATAAACCACAAGTAACACGGGGATTAGATGTTACCTTCTAAAGTTTAGCAAAGTGAGTAAAATAGATGTGTGATCTTATGCCAACTGAAAAAAAAGAAAAAAAAGAAACAAACAAATGACCACAAGCTGAACTCACAACGTGTGTGACTCAGATCCCATTTAATTTCACATGACCCTCACTGGCAGTTTGTCCCACTATTTTATAAAGTAAAAACATTTTTTTATTTGGTTGGGTTTTTTTTTTGTAGATTTATGCAAATGTATTTAAAAATTAAAGCCAAGCAGACATCTGCGAAGCACTGAATAAGCTGAAGGAATGATCTAGTACGTGTGTTTGGTATGTCTTTGCAATTAAATGCTATATTATCCTTCAACATACAGATTTCTATACCCAGTAGAGGGTGCTCTAAACCCGGCAAGTCTGCAATTGGTGGACAGATTGTGCAGCTGTCAGTGTTGCTAATCTCAGACACAGAAGCATAGTGTTGCTTTTGTTGATGTTGAGCAATGCAAAAATGCGTGTAGGGTTGAACTGAGCAGCATTTTGAAGGCCTGATCAGAATAATAAATGGGTGATGCCCTAATTGGCTGGTTCAGTTAGAAGCTAGAGGATCAATCATTTTCCTGGAGGCATACAGATCGATAAGTAACACAGTTGCCTCAGTAAAGTCTCCAAGCCACTAAAAACATTTTAGGCCAAAAGCAGGGTTATTACAGAAATGTGTTTTTATGATGATAATCAGTGTTTTATGATCTAATTTTGTTATGGTTGACTGTGGGAATATTCTTCCTCTGCGATAACCAAATCCTTAACCTCCATTCCCTCATGCTGTGATTGTGATTCATTTTAAAGTGTTTGCTGGCTTCCTTTGATGGGACTGTAAGTGCAGTGTGTAGGCTTGTGTGTTTGTGCGTGTGTGTCTGTGTGTGTGTGACAGAGAGGAAACTAATCTAATTCAAACAGACACACCTCTTCATCCTTCTGCTCCCTCTCACAAACTCAAAATCGAAAACGTTCGCCTCCCTTTTACTCTGTTCTATTTCGCCACGCTACTGTAACACACACACGCACACCTACACACACACCTACACACACCTACATGCACACACACGGACATAAAATCCCATGCACACTGATGCACGCACACCTTCCCAGTACCACATCTCCTAGGGAACACAAGGATGTCTCTATGGCAACAAGCAGCTTGCTCTACTAATGAACTGGTTGCCGTGGTGACCGGGTTGGCTGTGCGGGAATGGAGACACTGAATAAAATAGAGGGAGAAAATGTTGTGCTACTCCTCTGCACAAAACCCCGCCCGTGCGAGGTTTTTTATCTCCTTTTCTTTGTAGGACGCGAACAGTCACACAGAAATGTGCGTCAGTTTGTGCGTGTGTGAAGAGATTAAGATGAGTGACAATAAATGAATGAGTGTTACGTGTTAGTTACACGCAGTGCTGGGTGGAGGCTTGAGCCCGTGTAGAGGGCCTAATGCAGCAGTACACAGGGATCCTTGCAGCTGGCTGGGCTCTGCGTGGGCCGGCCGTCCTGCTTCTGCTGCCTCAAGGTCAGAAAGCAGCCCCACTGTACACTGGGCAATAAGAGGGAGGCGGGAGGGGAACAGTGCCAAAAAACCTTTTGTCAGCCATCTGTGTAGTGAGTTACGCTCCACTTTGCTGACTGAGCTTCTAGGCCGTTATGTATTTGGGCATTCACAACCCCATCGGAGACGCTTAAAGCCGCTCCAAACTGACATTCATATCCCGGACTGAGACCTCTGGGAATCACCCACTTTACTCCTGCGCTGTCGCCCCCTTCTGGCTCAAGGGGGGCACCAGCCTCAGTGTTCTGCAGCCAGAGAGACCATACAATGTCACAGAGCTTGAGCTCATGACCCCTCTAAAGCATCCAGACAAGCATTTCTGATTCACTGAAGGATTCTTGGATAGTTTTTACTGTGTACAAAATAATGCCGGCAACCCCCTTAAAAAGGTATCATCTGTCTTTTAAAAGAAAATAACAAGAACTGATAAACTATAATTATGTTTATCAAATAGTGAGAAATAACAGGAAAATTAGTACAGCACAGATTCATTACCTTAACTACGCATGGATCAATAGTCACCAAAAGTCTTGTTATTCAGTAAAACATTTAGACCCTTTCAAACTTCCCTTTCACCTTATTTTTATATATTTCATGTAAGAGTGGTGGGTGCTCACGTTAAACATGGTCAACCTTTCAACAGTGAGGTGAGCATATGCACAAGTAATCCATGTGAGCCATCATCTCAGGCTTCAAGCTGCTCTAAACACTGCAGTTCACTTTTTGCACCCTTGGATCTGTGCAACGTCTGTCAGGCACACAGATCCATCGATTCAAAAGAAAGTGAGCTTGAGGGGGGAGGGGCTAAAACAGCTCATTTCAGAAAAAGTAAGGGTGCCACCGAGGACCAGTATAAGATAAATTGTGAACTCATTTAAAGGCACGTGAAGAATAAAAATACGGAGGTGGGAGTACGCTCGTTTTCGTTTGTTTGGTTTTTAATAAATGTAAAATAAAGTAAAACTAAACATAATGAAAACTTAAATCCTTCATTTAGAAAACATTCAAAAGTTTGTTTGGCAGTTGTTACTTCTTTTTTAGCACAGCTGAGTTAGACGCTTCTGAGATAAGTCTGTAGAGCCTGTGCACACCTGGACTCAGGCAGTTCCTCCCATTCCTCCTAAAAGATCCTGTCAAGCTTTGTCAGATTAGAGGGGAACCATCTGTGAAATGCCATCTCCTGTGTGAATTCCTGCTTCAGTTCCCCTGCCTGCTCTCACTGCCATGCTTCACCGTACTGATGATCTTAGCCAGATGATGAGTTGCACCCAGTTTTCAGGAGACACGGTACTGGGAGTTCTGTTCAGTCCAGAAAAATCTTTATCTTCATTTTCAAGTCCTTCTCAAAGTGTGTTAAACTGCAAGCAGGTTGTCGTAACATTTTTACTTTTTAGCAAGCCATTGCTTATTAATGAAATCCTGCTGAGGTGATTGTTCTTCTCAGCAGACATCTGAATCTGTGTGGAGGTTTTCTGAAGACTAGGGCCCTACCCACTCATTCAATTTGGCCTCCAATCTGTGGGGAGTCTTGGGTGTCCACAATTGTTCCACACAGTTACTTTCACACCTACTGATGCCACTGTGCTCTTGGGACACTCAAATATTCATTCAAATTTGGTTGAAACCCTTCCTTTAATACATGTCTCAAAACATTTTTATCATTCAGGTTTACAAAGTATTCATCAGACTGAAACCATTTCATATCCATCCATAAATTTTCCTCTGAGCCAGGCTGTTTGAGGGCTAACACAGAGAGGCAGACAACCCTCATACTCACATTCACACTTACAGCCAATTTTAAATGATCAATTAACCTAACTCCACTACCTGCACGTCTTTGTGGTGAATCGCAGGGCTAACACACGGAGACAGACATATTCCCACCTAAAACCAATTTAGAACCACCATTTAACCTGACATGTCTGCAGTGAACCTGCGCAGACATGGGGAGGACATGCAAGCTCCACGCAGATCAGCCCTGGCCAGATGGTGGAATTGAATCCACGTGCTCCTTGCTGTGAGGCAACCGTGCCATATCCTGATATACAGCGTGAACCAAGATAGTTATAAGCTGTCCAGTACAGTTCAATCTGCCACAAACTGACTTCAGTCAAGTTGTTGACACATCACAAATATAATTAATGCAAACAGGATGTATCTGACCACTATGTGAAGTTGCAGAAAAGGGTCCAAATACTTTTGTAAATGTTGGATTAGTCATGAAGACCTATTGACTGTAAACTGGGAGGGAAATAAAAGTAAAACATATTTGATCGTTGCAATGATGCTTGCAAAAAGTGAGAGGAAGGAATAGTTGATGCTGACAGACGATGCAGTTTCCTGCTATGCTGGTGGTACCTAGGCCAGGGCTGGGCTCAGTCTAATAAAATGTTCATGTTGACCGCCCCATCATACGTTTTTTGTTTTTTTTTGGTTGGTTCATAGGAAATGAGTTGTGTTAATGTTAGATGAGTGTTTCAATGATGATCTGAAATTGCTACATATATATAACCCCAAATAAAAAGGATGAAGCCAAACAAACAAGAAACATAGTGCTGAGTGGATGGAGAGGAAGAAAATACTAAGGCATCCAGCTCCTAAATGCTCCAGGGAGACTGGTCAGGTCCTTCAGCTGCGCTGATTAACTCACTAACAGGAAAAAGGGGCAAAGCAACACGGAGAGTGAAAGAGGGGAAAACACACACACCAGGCCCAGGCAGGGCAGGAGGGCCATCAAACCAATAAAATATGAGCACTGAGAAGCTTAACCTGCTCTTAACTCCTTTAGAGAATAGAAGTTTGTTTTCAATATTAGTTTTCATTTAGTTACATATTTGTATATTCAGAGATGAGATACAGCTACTCCCAGAGGGAAGAGTGGCTGTCAGCACTGTAATTTAAAAAACAAATATATTTCAACTGTTTAAGATTGAATCCTAATCAGCTGGTTGTGTTTTTACAACTACTAGTTACTGAAAAGTAACTATACTAGCAGGTGAAAGGCTTCTGTAGAATTTGGGCTGCTCCTGGTTTAGAAAAGGTCCCCTCATTTTAGTTAATTTTCCCATTAGTTATTGTTCATTTTAAAGGCACAGATTAACGGGCC
Source organism: Hemichromis elongatus (assembly GCA_015108515.1). Taxonomy (NCBI): domain Eukaryota; kingdom Metazoa; phylum Chordata; class Actinopteri; order Cichliformes; family Cichlidae; genus Hemichromis; species Hemichromis elongatus. Next base: position 19,211 of record VUQR01009250.1, on the reverse strand, counting down.
ACGTCACATTATATGATCAGATCAGGGTCCTTACACTGGCTTGTCACAGTTTATACACTTTTGTCAGATCAATAAATATGTTTCCATTTGGTTTTTACATTCAGATTGATGCACGTTTAGTTGCATCTTTATCTATTTTAAAATCAGTTTGTTAACTTGATTGCTGTGAAGCTGTTGTTTATTACATGTATTTAATTGTTGCCATGTTGAACCTATATTCATGAATTACTGCATGCTGGGAATACTGTATATACTCATTGTGTATATCCTCTTTTTCAAACCACAACTGTTTTCAGAATATTTCATCTAAGCTAGCTTCTATGTTTACTTTGGTATCTCTTGCAGAAGTGTTTGCGGTTTAATCCAGATGCCACCGTGTGGAAGGCCAAGCAGCAGGTGCTGTGCTCCCTCACCGAGTCTCTGCGAGATGTCCTGAACTACGGTCTTTTCCAGCCTGCCACGGACGGCCACGATGCCAAGTTCCTGGAGGAAGAGAGGCTGCTAAAAGAATACCCACAGTCCTTTGAGAAAGGTGTACCATATTTGGAGGTAATAACTGATTCTTTTATTGACAGTTTCATGAAACATTTCTGCTTGCGTAATATTACATAGAGCGTAATGTAGCTGTTTGCCCACAAGATGTCACTTTTGTGCAATAAAACAGATTCTGATCTGTTTTCCATTAACTGGATTTTATAATAAATGTAATGGTATGTTCAGGAAAAGTCAGAAAAGTTTAATTACCTAGGCTAATTAATCTAAAGTTCATGTCAAGCTGCTGACCATTTATAAAATCTTATATTGATTGTCACCCAGCAAAGGTGATTAGTGCATTATTCGGTTAAGTAGATTATAACTATAATCATAACTAAAGTAAAAGAATTCGAATGATTATATATTTTTATTTTTTACTTATGCTTTCCAACTTTTTAAGCTAGACTGTATTTAAACTGCTGTGAAGTCAGGCTGTCTCTTCCCCATTTCTTGTCTTCAATGCAACAGAGAAGAAAGCCTGTAAAGAAAACCAGATAAAGCTTCTCCGGGCTCTATTTTGTGGATCTAGGCCAAAAGCTAGGAGAATTGAGGACAAAGGCCCTCTGTGTTAGGATTAACTCTTGGTTCCCCTTCTCTTTTTCTGTCTCTGTTTTAGTTTCGTTATAAAACCAGGGTGTACAAACAAACAAATCTAGATGAGAAGCAACTGGCCAAACTGCACACTAAGGTATGAAACTTCCAGATCACTAATATGTGATCTGTGTTACGGTATACATCTCCATGTTTGTGTAAGTGTCACTAAGCATGCAGTGGTGCATGTGTACAAATGTGCAGATGACCCATTTATGCAGGATGCATTTGATTGTTTGGTAATGTTTTATATACTTCAAGTTATTGTGTTAAAATAAATAATTAGAGTTTAATGTAGACAAACAATGACATAAAATTGACAAAAACTTTTTTGCAATTGTAAAATCTGTAAAATGCATGGTTTTAATTTTATTTAATTCCTAAACCTTCTTATGCTATTTTTACTTTTACTAAACTACTCATTTTTTTCTGAATATTTATCAGTTACATGTGGGAGGTTTTTTTTTTATTATTATTATTTTTACATGTAGGCCAGCCTAAAGAAGTTCATGGATTACATTCAAACCAGCGCTGTGGACAAGATGGCCAAGTTCTTGGACAAAGGCCTCGATCCCAACTACCAGGACTCTGACACTGGTGGTAAGGAGTCCTTCCACTCATTTTTATCTACACAGAACAAGCAGCTAAGATAGCACAAAGATAGGCAGCAGCTTTGGAACCTGAGGCTCTCCTGTATGGACTCTTTAAACTGTTTTCAATACCTCCCCCTCTGTTTTCTGCCCTCAGCTCTGCAGCATGTTGGCCTAACACTTTGTGAGGGATCTGAGCCAGTGCTGTTCACAATTTTGGTGGCTTTTCTTAGATCCTGTTAGTGCTCAGGGGGGCACAGCAGACGGCTCATTTACAGTTTGGGTGTGCTGCTCTGTGTCACTCCAGCCGTTCAGGGAGCAAGTGTCAAAACACAAAACACAGCCTGTCATCATGGGTGTGAAACACGTTCCCAGTGCACAACACAAGGGGGAGACAGAGAGCCTTGATGAGCATCCCTCTTAAACATGCTGTTCATGTACAGCACTTTTAAGTCAAGGTAAAGTCTACACCAGCTATCTAAATGGGCTGGACCTCAACTCTTGGCCCTTATTTGAGCAGATATTTTTCAATTCAGTGTCACTGGAATATAAAAATCGACCCGGGTGCCAGACAATCACAGGATTTTACCCTGAAAGATAAAGATATGGACAACCACATGCTCTCCCGTCCATGCCAGTGCCAGTTGTGGCATTTCTAAGTTCTTTTAAAAAAGTGTTTTCTCCCTTTCAAAGTTACACTTTTTTTTAACCGTCTTTGCTGGTCCGGCATGTCATACACTCCACTGAACAGAAGCGCAAGCGTGTCCGTTTTCCATCTGTCTCGTGTCCCAGATTGATACTCGCATCACCCTTTAAAAGAAAAGTGACAAATTTTTCTTTTGTACAAACCGCAAGTTTGGATGTTCCACATCCATCGGAGTACTTCATAATATTCACTCCGTCATCAGGGTCACAGGGGGGCTGGAGCCTATCCCAGCTACCAAAGGGCGAGAGGCAGGGTACACTCTAGGACAGATCGCCAGCCTGTCACAGGGCCACCTTAAAAAAGCATCCATCTTGTTTTGAGGAGAAGCCCTTCTCTTACTTTGCCTTAGATGAACAAAGGTACAGATCACATGTTTTTAGTCTGATCAGTAAATCTGCTCTTTGGGAGATGAAATCCATCATCTTCTAGGCAATAGTGAGAGCTAATTACCTAATAGTTTTGTTGTTTCAGGGTCATCTTATTCAATGTTCTGGGGCACTGTTGCCTGTCTCTTTAATGCATGTGATTTAACCACTACCTGGAATTTTGGCTTAACAAACCTGGTAAAAATAATTGTGGTGCCGGGTAGGAAAGCATTGGTTTGAGCCCCAGTGATGAAATAACACATGAAAACGAATCCTTTGTTCAAATCTATTGACTGTGCAGGGCGTTTCCATGTGGAGTTTGTGTGCTCTCTCTGTGCTTATGTGGGTTCCCTCCAGGTATGTTAGGCTAATTGGTGATTCTATATTGGCCATAGGTGTGAATGTGTCCGTCTCTCTGTGTTAGGCCTGCTGCAGATTATTGACCTGTCCAGAATGTTCCCTTCCTCTTGCACAACGGCAGCTGGAATAGGCTTCTTCTTCTTTTTGACCTCATGGATATGTGAAGGTATTTTGACAGGAAGTCCAGAAACAGTGAATACAGCATTAGTTCTATGCAGACAAGGCAGAGAGGTGATAAAAAGCCTGCAGATATATCCAACCGTGCTAATAATTTTTTGACCCTTTCGTCTCCTTGAAACTCTCTCCATGGGTTTCCAGAAGCCTCACAGAGAACGCTTTCATTAGGACATGAAATAATCCTGCCATAATTAGCCTGGCTCCGGCCAGGACACACACTCACGTCGATCTCTGCCAAGGAAATTCATAAACGGGTATTCCCTGACTCATCCTGACACTATAACTTCAGAGGAGGTGCAGTCAAAACATTTCCCCAAATTGTTTGAACCTGAGATCTAGAGAAAGTGTTCAGTGATAAAAGCCTTCAGTCATTTTTCTCTTTGCCAGAAAATCCCCTTGGAGCCAGTGCTGTGTACCCTGTTTCTACTGGGAACACTTTGAATGTTTTTAGTCTCGTAGGTGCTGAGAACTGTCTTTCTGGAAAGGACCAAGTTAGCCAAGAGTGTTGTAACACAGCACTTTTTTTTTTGACTGCAATAAAAGATATTTTGAGCTTCTTTGTTTCTTTATATGACATCAGGATAATGGCACTGGCAAAACATTCAGCTGGGAGGTAATATTATTACCTGTTAGCTGCAGAGGCCTTTTTCATTTCCCCTCACACGGTCACAGAAAGGAATATAAATATTTGCAGGAGACTTAAAGTTGGCTGATCGGGATGTTGTAATCAGGAAGTACACTGATGGTGGTGAGATTTAGGATTGTCTAACTTTCACGTTCAAAATAATAAAACAGTGTTGTCGCATATAAAGGGGATTTAACTTGTTTATATCTGCCCAAATTCAGCTCGCCTAAATTTATTTATATGTTGTCTTACAAAACTAGTTCATTAATTTGCTTTATTAGACTTGTAGAAGTGAAGGACAATGATGGTAACACTTTTTCACCACGAGTTTCACATTAGTGTGTTCTTTTTGTCTCTATGGATTTCCATAAAAACATGTGCAGCTTGCCATATTCACAACTTTAAGGGAAAAAAATGGAATATTTGTACGCTATGTATTATATTTTATATTCATTGTTAGAAAAATGTTCTTGTTTAAAATTAAATATATGGTTGCATGATGATTACTGTGGTAAAATAAAAATGATCCAATGCTTCTTTGGGGTGTTATAGGTGCATAAATGACAAAAATAGGTCATTTCTGCCTGTTGGAATGTGGATGCTAAGTAATGTTATGTTATTATAATATCTGTGATGTACCTGTGTGCCAAATTTGGTTGCTCAACTTTTTTGTATAGGAAGAGTTTGTGGGCAGGCAGAGTTTGTGTATTACAACAGCATTACTGTGTTGTGTAATTGCAGGATTGATGGTCATCTCCAAAGTGAGTTGTGCATGTTTATGTATGTGCAAGCATTTCATTTAATCCTTATTATTAGGTGTTTTACCTTGCATGTGTACATGATCTGTCCAGATCTAAAGGTGCAGTAAGATTATGCAGACACAGACAGAAGATTTGGTTCGAATATACGGGGGGAAAACACAAGAACCTTACATGATTATCAGTAAATTGCAGGTTCGGTGTGTAGGCATTTGCTACACATCACAGAGATGTCCAGCACTTTCTCAGCTTCATTACTGTGATGCACAAACTCTTTTTCACCTCAAACTAAAGCACATCATTCAACTGTTAAAACATGAAAAATAAACATAAAAATTAAAATGCATTAAATATTTCTTTTTTAAATGTTTGTTTCCATGTCAGCTGAATGGAAAGAGCTTTTGTTCTCCAGCAAATCATCTGTGAACTCAAACAACCCGATTTTACCATCCCTGCTCTATAACAGTCCTTTTGACCATTTAAATAAAGCTGCGTGTGTGTGTGTGTGTGTGTGTGTGTGTGTGTGTGTGTGTGTGTTTTAGAGACTCCTCTGACCCTGGCAGTGCAGTGTGAGCCAGGTGGAGGAGAGGCCATCCGGGTCCTGGTGGATGGAGGAGCTCATATTGACTTCCGTGCCAAAGATGGACTCACACCGCTACACAAGGCTGTTCGAGGCCACCACCATACAGCCCTGCTGGTAAACATTTGCATATGTTGGAGACCATTCGTACTGCTGTCTGCTTGTGGAAAGTGCTGATTTTACATGTATTATGCAACAAACGGAGAAAAAGCATCAACCTAGAACAGGGAGTATATCTTGCAAGATGGATATTTGCTCTGAAAGTGACACTGTATTCTCTTCATTTGTGTTGCTGTATATCTAAACAAGCTAAAGCCCGAACAAAAAAGACCCTCCCACTCAGCGATCCACACCCACCCACACACAATATGCATGTGAACAAATAACTCTATTATTTGATTCAGCCAGAGAGAAAGAGAGTCGTTAACATCCAGATTGCCTGGTTTTGACACATTTACATTTTAGGCGTTTATCCAGATTTTCAGCTCCCAAATTGCTGAGAATACAGGTAGCTGTAGACGAGAAACTCATTGGGGGAGATAATTGCAAGCGCTAACATTGTTAGAGCCCATGTTTTCCACAAAGGAAAGAAACTCGGCTAAACTGCACAAAGGTTTACATCAGACTCTGATTGAATACATCATTTTCTCCAGCCTGGGGTGTAACGTGACCCCTTTACACCCCCGGCTATGAGTTTCCATCCTGATTTGAATTCTATGAATATTCCTCAACTTGAATTAGGAAACTATCACCAAGATATATTTTTTTCCTTTCTGTTGTAGTATAGTTTTATTTGATGAAGGTTTTAAAGGTTCCACATTCTATATATTTAACTAGTTGGAGCAAGTTCTGGCTCAAAATACTACACAGATTGCCAATTTTTCCATGATAAAAATGGACTAGTTTCGTGTCTTGAAAAGAAGTGAGCTGCCTACGCCCTCTCAAGAAGAAAACAAGGCAGAATGACTTTGGTTATGTATTATAACCTCAGATTTAAGTGTAAGTGTAGCCCTCTAAGAAGCGTCAACTGGGAATACGTGTTTGAACAGAAACTGAGCCAAAATAAGAAAGAAAAGAATCCTGTAGGATCCTTTAAGTTGCACAAAGTGCAATGTTTTCATTAAAACTGTGTGACATGAGAGTTTTTATATGACTCTCTGCAAAATTTCATTTTATATATATATATACTAAATCTCTCTCACTTAAGATAAACAGCATCACAGGGACGGATAACGTTCTTAGCAGCAGTTATACTCTTGGCACACTTCAGCACAACAACTTCCTTGTCTGGACTC
>VUQR01009248.1:63947-75092 GCA_015108515.1 Hemichromis elongatus | reverse complement strand
TATATATATATACATATATACACATATACACATATACACGTATATATATATATATAAATTCATTATTCTTTCAGCTGCATCCTACAGTGGCCCCTAGAGACAAAGCACGTACAAACACAAAAACACAAAACACAACGGAAGTGCTCCAGGACACTAGGGGGAGTGTTGGGCTTTTGTTATCCAGTGGCTACACATGCCTGGAAGTACCAACGACCGGATTTGGTGTGTGGTAGTAACAGGTAAATTATTTTTTTTGTAATTATTTGAATATATACGAGTGTGTTTGTTTTATCCTTGCAGGTGTTTTCCACCGGTATCCAACTCCATGTGTTTGCAACAAACTTGCTGTTTATTTTGCAAATCGAGCTCAACACTGCCCCTAGTGTCCTGGAACACTTCTGTTGTGTTTTGGAGTTTGCTTTGTCTCTAGGGGCCACCGTAGCATCCCTTATAGTTTGCCACAGCAGATCATGTGATCATCTTCCACAATCTCACCCTCTCCTTTGTACTGTCAAACATAGACTTTCTCTGTGGTTTTCCGCCTCCATATTTAACATCATTCGCTCATTATATCCACTATCTGCACATGTCCAAACCGTCTCATAGCTGCCCTCACTTCCTCTTTGCTAATCCTCTGCACTTCCTAATTCATTAACTTTCCTCTCTCTCTCCATCCTCTCTTTCATTTTCCCCACTTACCAAAGCGATCCTTCTTTCTTCTCACCTCACTCTCTTCACTTGTCAGTACATTTCCATCTATATCTTTAATCATCCTAACCTGCTGCCCATCTTTTCCAGCTCAGTCTCCGTCTAGCCAATCGACACAAGTCATCTTCTTCTTCATCAGTATCAACACCCTAACACACACACCTGAGTATAAGCCTTTGGCACCTCTCTTTTTGCCGAAGCCCTATACCCGTTCTCCTCTCTATGTTACAAGACAATATAGACAAGACAATAGATAAAAATAAAGAGCAAAGGTTAACCTGCACATTTCCAGTAATGCATATTTTTGCTAATAAGTAAAATAACTCAGAAACAATCCTGTGTAATGCCAAAGATAAAGCAAACATACTTGGTCCTGCACTTCCGTTTTTTTCCACAATGTTTTCTATGTTTACCACTCACTAAAGTGCATTGGGCTACCATCTGCGAGTGCTGGCTCAGGCTAAGCCTGGCCTTAAACATCAAGCTTCTCTTTAATTTGGCAATGTGGGCTGAGCTACGCTAGCTGGTGGTCAGTGGTTTTCTCCAGCCCTTCAAAAACACCTCATTAGAATTGAATGGCTAATTATAGACAAGATTACACTATGCTCCACGCTGAATGTGAAACAACCTGTTATGAAACGCACAAGTGAGAGACAGAGAAGTTTCGCTGTCGAGCAAAGAGGCTCAAACACTCTGGTATGACTTCTCATTCGTGCTCGGAACCAAGACACAAATATACGCATGTGCATTCGCAAAATTGTGGACTTCTGACTGTCTGTAGACACACACTGACAGATTTTTTTTTAAAAAGCATGAATAAACAGTAAAACATGTAGATGAATGGGCAAGTGAATGAAAAGAGGATACAGGAGAGCTTAGAGAGACTGGTTTTGAAATTGTGCGGTTGAGGTTGTAATGGAATTGCATGTAGTGATTAGGGATAAACGTTCCAGTTGGCAAGATCGCACGGCTGGTATACCCAGTGGCGCATTTGTTTGTGTCGCACATTTCTACTGCAGTGTGCACTACAACACAGAACTTGCATCTGTTTGCTGTCCAGGAAAGAATTTAGATGGAAGGCTTCTGCAAACACTTCCACAAGGATAGGGGTGAGGGGGGACTTGGAGTGATACATAACATTAAGGTGGAGGCCAGAAATGTAAGAAAATGGAAAAAGTAAGGCAGGATTATTTTTTAAAGTGTAAGAGAGTGTTGCAATGCTGTTGGTGAAAATTTAGGTGAAAGAATTAGGGGTTTTTACAGATTGATGGATGGATTCAGGTCCAGCTGGCACAAATTCAGTACAGTCTAAACCAGACGGGTGCAGCAGCAGAGTGGTGGTGGGCCAAGAGACAGGCAACTTGTTCTGGGCAGGTCATTGGAAATGCTACACAACCGGGATCTGTGCCAATGAACCAGGCCAGACAAGCATTGGCTTTTCAAGGGGGCGTACCAACACAGTACGTGTAAGAAGTAACACTAAATTATGAACAGTCACCCATTTAAATTCACACCGGATACATCCGAAGCCTCTCTGACTGGTTTTAAAAAGTAGACAACTATTAAAATTTAGCCCATCGCATTCTCTTTTACACACAGACACACAAACACTAGTTGGATACAAATGATCACTCTCCAACCCTGTAATTAACACCTCTAAACACACCTGCTGATTGCTTTGCAGAAGCAATTCTGTGTGTTGAACAGGGACTCAACCTCAGTCTGGACTGTATAACCGGACAGGAAAAAGAACAACTTCTTGGAAGCGGTGCATTCTTGGATAAGGACTTTGTTAACTTTGTGTTGCTTTCACTCAAGATGTCTTTTTAAAGCATCTGGAAAATGTGGTTTTCCCCAGTGGAGCAGAACATTTGTACAGGGTTACAGCTACACTGCTACAGTACATCTCAGCTTGAAAAAGCTGTTGTTTCCAGGGTAAACATGACAAGAATGATAAAGCATCGACTTCCTATAACTCCCAACTTTTTTGGAATCGTTTGATGAGAAGTTAGCCATAATTTTTTGTACACCTGACCTCATATGAGAGGCAAGGATGGCTGTTAAGTATAGCATTAAAATGAGGGAGACTGGAAGAGACAGGGAGAAGTGCTGCAGGACAGAGATGGGTTTCAGAGGAAAACACATTCTGGGACAGAGGTGTGAGATTCGGCACAGGTTAGGTTTGCTTTTCACTGTGGACAACCACATACCATGTTTATAATGCTTTTTGGGCCATGATCCAAGAGTCAACCAGTCCTTCAAACACTCTTAAATATTTTTCTTACGATGATAACTGTACACTTGATTGCATTTATTTCACCTGTTACAAGGTTTGAAAAAAAAAAAACAAACAGCTGGGAGTATCCAACAGTTTGCAAAAATGAAAGAAAATGCATTGAAATGAGAGATTCAATAATAGCCTACTGACAGCAGAACACAGGTTTCACAGTTTCACATCAAGCTGTGTCAGTGGTAACATACTGCACTTTGTAACAATAACTTCTATGACCAAAACGTGTCAAAGTCAGTGCTCGAGCCTGTCTGTCTATGTCAGTCTTGTTTCTCTGACACAAACAAATCGAAATATAGACCATCTACCTAAAGCTTTGTGCGGGTGTAGAGCCGGGTTGTTACTAGAAGCCTTGTTTGTGCAATTGTTTTTTAATACTTAGCATAAAAAAAATAAATGTGTGGGTTTTTGTGCATATGTGTGTAGGACACCCCGCAATGGTTTTAGATACAGTGCCTAACAAATGTATTAGACCAGCGGTCCCCAACCCCCGAGCCATGGACTGATACCGGTACGCGAGAGTTAAGGCTCGGGTGTGAAATTTATGGTTTTCAGGGTTTTTATCTTTATTTTTTTATCGTTTGTATTGATTAACTCGGTTTTCTGGGGTCTTTTCCTGTTTGTTATAAATACATTTCCTTTTTTTTTTCTTAGACCACGTGTAAAAATAAGAAAATGTTTCTAAAATATTTGCATTATTTTTAAAAAACTTGATTAAAAAATAAAAATGACTGAATTCATGTTTTTACATCCAAATTTGAACTGGTACACTGGACTGGACAACATCAGTCACCTCAAGGCAAAATAAAATTTGTAATGTAAAGACCCTACAGCAATACGGTGAAAACACCCTTAAAGACTATTTCGATAAGATACGATAACAAATCGTTTATTATTCGCAGAGTTGGGAAATTCACATTGTTACAGCAGCAGAGTCCACAAGGCAGTAATAAACGGCAGGTAGCTACCAATATTGTTAATTTAGAGCAGTTGTGACATAAACCTTACATTAATTTACTAAGTAATGCATGGAACCAGTAGCCGTAATAATATCAGCTTTATTGTTGTGTCAGGGTTTTGAAGTAGATGAAAGACGTCCTACAATGTTAAAAGCTAGGGGTTATAGAAAAGGATAAATTTGATTTGAAAATTTCTCAGTAAATAGTTCACCTAACTTAAGTAACCCGGAGAGCCTGGCTATAGCTGCCTGTGCTACATTGTCACTATAGAAGTATTAATAAGTGTAGCTTTAAAGTCTCAAATATACTCAAAGATGACTTTTGCACATAACCTGAATCTAGAAAACAGAAAAACCAGTTTAACTCTGCTGAACCTAAAAAGTGACACAGGCTCCATAAAACTTGCAATGCCTTTACCCAAAAGCGCATGTAGTGGTTTCAAGAACATGGGCTGGGTCCTCCTACTCTATCTGCCCTGCTGTATATTTAAGTCTGCTATTTTAAACTTCCTCATACTTTTTCACTTCCATGAAATGAGGGTGGGCTGACTGAGATGTGGTGAGTTCACTCAGAGAAAAGTTAGCCAGGCTTCCTCGATCACAGTATCTCACTGACCACCAGGCAAATATGTTTCTCTTTAACAAGTCCCGTGGCTTCTGGTAATGTGTTTCACACTCTGAATCCAGCTGCTTGATTAAACTAAAAAATGATAATTTGACTTCAGCGACCTCACAGACCTGCTGTTTGATTGGAAATGTATGTGGCCAGCTGGCAGAAACAAGTCCTCAACATTTCTGATGATCTGTGGCAATAAAGTGGGGAATGTGGGACTATTTACCACTCGCCAAAGTAAACAAAGAGACTTCCCAAATGGGCTAACAACACCCGGACACAGAGATACGAGGAAGGGTGAAGCTTAAAAACATTCTCATGTAGCAGGGTGCAATTATTGTGTTTCTATTTTTGACATGAAAGGACTTGGATTGAGATTAAAGGTCTCTTTTTTCTGAATGAACAGGGAGGAGTTGATTAAAGCAGGGTGCTCGGTTTACACGCTGTAAGCAGACACTTAATTCTCTCGCAGGACCTCTATTTATTCGGTCAATGATGTTTTAAATTATGGGATATGCTGTATGTAGTCACCTTTTTTCAAAAGCATAAGCCTGGGTACCACCCAGTGGCTCCGGGCCTTGAGCCACCCACCCATTCACACATCACCACAAGCGCTACCATAAAAGTCAACACGGCCAGCCGTCATCAGTGACTTGGCAACCCTTTAAAACAAGACAATAAAGCTCCTTTGAGTTGATGTATTCTTGACTACACAGCACACAAACAAGTGAAACAAACAGAGTCAGTTTTATAAATGCTTATGGGGTATTTTCACATCATAAACTTAATAAACTTGAAGCAACCTCTTTGGTTAGCTTCCCAGACGCTCTGTGAATGGTGGGAGACAGCTAGCTAGACTCTTTTTATGAGAGTGAATCAATCTACTAACACCAAAGCACATCAATAACTAACAAGTTAGAACTAAAAACTACTTCTGGCTGCTCCTTAATTCACAAGTGGGTAGCTCCACATGTTTTGATTTGGCAGATTTTGCGCTAGATGCCCTTCCTGATGCAACTCGAAAGGGGTTTGGTTTGTGTTTAGTCCTGGGAAGCCGTAGACATACTTGAAGCACGTGGCCCTTGACAAACCTTTTATACTTGCTACTAAGAAAAGCAGAAGAGAAGATGCAACATACAGAAAGCATGCCATACCATTGAAATATAAATGAGATGCAGCAGAATTTTCCTTTGAGCCAGCACAAATTATGGTGGCCCGTTTGTCCTTTGCACAAGGGAGACTTCGGTAAAGGCTAGGTAAAGCTAGTAGGTCCTCCAGCTCTTTCATTTAGCATATGAGTCAGGCGTGCTGTGCACACCAGTTTACCAACATTTTCGATGTGCATGAAAAACAGCACTGACAGGCCTAAAAATGTGACTCTAGTGAGAAGTGTGAGAGCCAGTACATTTAATATCATCTAGTTTTACTAACCATGGGAAAAAGGGTTCATACAATGGAAGACTAAAGTTAGTAATCAAAGTAATGCGTGCAATGATATCCTTCAGTTTTTGGAAAGTTTACTTGACACGCAGAAAAGCAAGTGCACAATATCTCCTCAAATGACTGAAACACTACAAAGAAAGAATTACTGTGCATTTAACTGGACACATCCCAAGTTTTTAGAACAAATTTCATGTTTTTCTTCAGTCAAATGCAAAAAGCAGACGCGCTGTACGTTCAGTAGCACTGCGCAAAAAACGTTGCCCACAAATTTATCGGGGATTTCTCTTCGGTCATAACCATCATTGCTCAGCAAGCCTTAAACAGCAGTTGCAGTTTAACAGCGCTGGTACATTTGTAATGTTCTTTCCATCTGCTCTCTTTTCATGTGGCGAAAACAAATGCACTAATGAAAGATAATTACCCTGTGTTGTTTTAGTGTTTGCCCGTCTCTCTGGGGAGGGAGAGGGAAGGAGAGCAGTCTCTCAAGCGTGGAGATGCTAATTGGTAATGCTAATTGCTTCTATTATGCAATGACGGGGTCAACACAAATCTTTTTTTTTCAAATGATTTCACATCCTGAAAATTCAAAACACACAAAAAAAGATAACATAATCATCCCCACATGCCTAACTGACTTGTAACAATCATAAAATAATACCTAAATGACTGCTTGTCTTCATTGTGATCCCCTTTAATTTGAAGCACCGAAGCTTTTCCCCTTTTAAGTTAAAAAAAAAAGATGATTATCTTTTATTGACCCTTAAACTCCTTTAGAATCTGGCATGCATGTTACAAACCAGGTAAATAAACTGAGTTTGGCTCACCTCTACTCTGCAGGGAAGGATTCTTGTTTTACCAATCCTAAGAAAATTATGGGCCATCTGATTGTTTTGGCATTTAAGCTGGACGTGACGCCAATTAGGGGTTGTTTTGAGGCTTAGTGGGGGTAATGTGTAGTTTTTCTCTTGCATCCTGCAGTTGGAAGGAATACAGAGTAAGCAGCCCTGCCTTCACTTCCTCATAAGCCTGGTCAGGTGAAGGTGCTGGATGGATGCAAAGTATCATTCTAAACAGATTATTTTGAGTCTTTAGCATTAAAAATAAATGTATGCCTGCGCTTGGGTTTGTAACCTCTGCTCATCTGCTGCACAAGTCATTACCGAAAATGAAAAGGTGTGAAGTAAAGAATTAAACCGGGAGCTCAAGCACCTTTCCACATCACCGACTTCACTTAGGCTCAAACTGCACATCTGGCAACCCTGTTAGGCAGCTGAAAATACACTGACTGACAGCTTGACCAGCACTGGCCTGATTTTCATTCTATGTGACATTTGGTATACTGCCATGAAGCCTGGAGACTGTCACTCTGGGCAAAGAGTCAGAGCCACTAAATCTGTCATTTTAAAGTGAAAAATATGATTTAAATTTAAAATACGAGCTTGTTTTTAATATCCTTTAATAGGAAGTGGGTGTGCTTGTGTGACTAGAGTGGTGAGTTTGCTCTAGAATTCACACTTACATGACTGCAATGCTCAAATAAGCTTTTTAATGTGACTAGCATGTTTGCTTCTTCTGTATGTGTGTCTGCGCGTAAACATAAATTTGGATGCATGTATATAAAACATACACGATAAACTGTTAACTTTAAAGAATTTAAATTCAAGCAGAAGGTGAGATTTGAAGTTAGAGCTCTGTAAAGGCCACCGGTGCAAAAGGTAAAGCAAAAAGGTTATTCTGATGTGAAATAAGGGAATGATGAGCAGTTTAATGCATCTAAACCTTCACCACCAGAATATTAAGGATGTAGTAGCTCATCTAGCAGGTTGATATAATACGTGAAGCACAGAAAGAAAGCTGTAAGCTTTGTTGTTTTTGATTTTTTGTACAAACCAATGAGAATTAAAATCAATTAAGAGGTCAAGGAGGCTCTCAATGAGACATATTGGATGGGGTGGAGGTGTCGATGGATGTATGGATGGATGGATGGAGGGATGGATGGAGGTATGGAGGGATGGATGGATGGATAGATGGAGGTATGGAAGGATGGATGGATGGAGGTATGGATGGATGGATGGACGGACGGACGGAGGTTTAAGCACCGCTACATTATGGTTTCAGCCCTGTTAAGGTATGTAAGACACACTCATTGTGTATTATTCATGAGTCTGTAGGAGGTCAAGGAACAGTATGTATTCTTCTAACAGCAGGAAAATCTTCCCTTTCTCTCTCTGCAGTAACTCCCTACTCATCCTCCCTGAATTTATTATATACATATAAAGTTTGTGTCACTACATCTACTAAGCGCTGACCAGCCAAACTAAACTCTATTTGAATTCACTTAAAAAGTTTGCTTTGAACCACTTCCTGGCCAGCAAAGGTGCAAACATGACACAAACTGAAGGGAAGCCGAGCGATCCTAAAGCTTCTTCTGTGTCCACGCATACTTGTCTAATCCCCAACACCGCCCCAGAGTCTCCAACTCGGACACTTTACTGGCCCGTTTCTGAAAAGTTAAATTTACGTGTGTGAGATTTAAAAAGGTCAAAGGGTTCTTTTGAGAAGCAGAGCAACGTTAGTGGTGAAAGACTCACAGCCACATCAAGTTCAGCATTTATGATTCATGGCAAGAAGACTGGGGACTACAGCAGCACACAAACACTCAGAAAGATGTGCATACTTAAATGTTACTTAAAAGTCCATTAAAGCGAAATATATGTTAAAGGAGTGAGTGCCCATGTATTGAATAAGAGCACAGGTAAAGAGGACATGGTGCTTTGCTCTGTTTTGTTGTCTCGTGAAACAAATATGGACAAATATGACACACAACATGAAGAACGCTTCTTTCCAAGTTGTTGAAACTTTGTAACTTTTTATTCATATACATGTTTTTGCCACACAGACATGTCCATACACCCCCCCGGCATGCCACTCAAGAAGAGGCGTTTTTCGTCAAGGTAGCTGGGTCAGCATACAGTTTATGAGCAAAGGAATGAAAGACGGACACGAGAAAGTGTTAGACAAGGTCAGCGAGTGTGAACGCACACTGGTGAGCAGGCTGTAAATTCAGCAGGTTTAAAGGTCCGCGCGGCAGTTTAGCTACTGCAACTACACGACATGTTGAGTGACATCGTCGAACAGCGATCTCCCCACCGAGCCAAACAAAACACGGTCTGTTCCCTACTGGCAACATCTGACTGAGAGAAACCCACACAGCTACCATACAATCACACTAAATCAAGCTGCCAGCCTCCACGTGCACGCCCACACTCACCCACCTCAACAGGATTCCTCACCTTGATCTTGGCACAGCACAGCCAAAAGTAACACGAGTTAGGTCACACATGCTTTTAATGAGGTACAGCAACAGACATAAAGTATCTCTTCATCAGAGAAAATGTGGTGCACTAGTTAGATGTGCCAACACCATTATATATAGAGAGAGCTATTATATTAAAAGTAATAGTACTAGAACGAAACATTTATTTTAAAGGTTTGATTTTCCTCATAATTCTAGTTGGTGATTTGTGAAGTTTCCCCTTATAGAGTTTTCTGGAGTTTGCATCTGGGTTCTGAATAACTCGGTGACACAGACACAACAAACATAAGAGTCTGTGAGCTCTTTGTGAAAATGACTCTTCTATGAACTCTATGTTTAAAGCAGTCCCAATCACAGAAGTATTTTGTACAGTCACTCCTTTATCCTAGATTTCTTCCTCCCATGGTCTCTCCCTCAAGACCACAGGCTTCTTCAGAATAGAGACAACGAGCAGACCACATCTCAAGCGCTTTCACACACCACCCCAACCAGCACCCCAGCTTTTTTTTCTTCCCAGGCCACCAAAAACTGAGTTTCTCTTTCTAAAACCGTTACACATGCAATAAAGTTACCTGAAACTCAGGAAACAAAACAAAACAACATCAAAACAAACTTTAACTTTATCATCAATTTCACCCTGTCACATCTTTCAGCTACAAAGTCTTTCTTCTCTGTCTCAGCGTCATAATAAATGCAGACGATTACTCATCCACAGCCCAGCTGAGGTGCTACACTGTGGCGCTGTTACATAAAAATTGGAAAAAAAAACAAAAAAACTCTTGAACTCCGTACACTACAGAGGAGTCACTGTTTGACAAGGCTGAGGTCCACAGGGTCTCTGTGCGGAGCTGCTGTGGAGATCAATCATGCAGGTGGGAGCAGAGACTAGATTTTCTAATAGAGTGATTCCTCATCCTGGTCCACAAGGCCGAGTCTTAGTGGCTTATGCCCCTATAAGCCACTAATACTCAGCCTTGTGGACCAAATGATACATTTCACTTTGCCTAATGGTGCTTTGAAGTAATTTGCCTGCTTGCTTGTCTGTGGTAATAGCAAATACATCTGCCCCATCATCGGCCTCGGCATATCAGTGTATACGTTCAGAGAAGAGCACTTCTCAGAAGCAGTGCTGCAGTGAGGAGGCTATCTCACCATGCATGCATTAGCTTTGTGCAATTACTTTAAAATAAAATAAACTCGTATCGACTGCCGTGATTTCCATATTGCATTATTAGGCTCCAAAGTTTCCCCAGAATTAATGTTTCTGCAGTGTGATCTATACAAGCCTACTTTTAATATTTTAGCACTCTACAAAAAAAAAGTAAAATGTTCTATTTTAGGAATCTGTGCTTATGCTTTGAACCAAATCCAAGTTTTTTGACAATATTGTGCAGCATTTGTCTGCCTATGCATTTGCATGTGAGTCGGTTTGACTGTGTGTGTTTGTCTACAGGAAACCAATCTGACCCAGGGGATTAGAAGCTGACCTGGAAAGTGACCCTCATTCTGTTCCAGATGTTTATCGTGTGATAAAGGGTTAGTGTCAGACATGCTGATGGAAAGTCACCTTTGCATCTGATCAGACTTGTACAAGCAGACACCGCCTTTTGACTCTTGACAGATCTTATCCTAAAGGCTGACACTCAGACATATGTCTGTGGCAGATGTGGCCACAAATGGGCTCTTTCTCACACACAGCAGACTTTACCCACTTTACTCTAGCTAACATCCAGTGCACTGTAATGACAGAAATGTAGCTGGAAACCTGCCTGACATAACAAAAAAAAAAAAAAAAAAAAAAAAACAAACAACTTAAG
>VUQR01009248.1:52655-63927 GCA_015108515.1 Hemichromis elongatus | reverse complement strand
CCACAGATGAACTCTGGGCTTCAAATAACCACATACATTCAGCCTATCACCTCTCGTTCAACCGGTGCAAGCCGTGCGTAATGAGAGCAGCGCGGCTGGAGCGCACCAGCTGGCTGTACAAGAAGAGGCGTCGGTCTCTTCAGCATGAATCCTAACATTTGCTAAGTTCTAGTTACCATAAAGCCTCTCAATCATGTTCTTACAAGTCACAGCAGCGTAAAAGTGGAGATAAATGCCCCAGGTTAGGTGCTCAAAAAAATGAATGAAAAAATTTCAATTTGTTTTCACACGTTTGTAAACTGTGATGACATTGTCTCGGGATGATACACAGCTTTGTAAATGCAATAGTTAGTGTCTGCATTAACATTAAATGTGGGGTTTCTTTTTCAGTTTAAAACACACTCCACATAGATAAATTAAAACTTAGAAGATAAGTGCAAGTGAAAATCGGTTTCGTCCATCTGGGCTGAATGAGGTTGAGGAGCCGATGTAGCCTCCGGTGGATTTCATGAAAGAGACCCTTTCCATTTGTGATAAACGTTTCTTAATAACTCCTACCGGTAAAAAATAAATAAATAAATAACTAAAATAAATTACAAAATAAATCAAATAAAAATGTCCAGAGCAACTTCTTACTATCATTTTGATAACGACCTACAGGAAGGAGGATTTTTTTTTTTAAAGGAAAAGTTCTTACCGAGATACTGTCTGATGTCTAGCAGGATTTTAGGAGGTCCTCCGTTCAGCTGGTAAAAAAGGGAGCCGAAACAGAAGAGAAACAGCGTAGCCATGCAGAACCCATAACCTCGGAGAGAAAATCGCAACGGTAAAACAGAGAGTAAGCTGTACTTTCTGCTGTTTCGCTCTCTAATATGGTTCGTAGACTGGCTATGGCTATGAAGGGCACTGCTGTTGAAATTCTTCATCCTCTTCTCCTCACAAAGCGCTGCGGAAAGTCACCCATTCGCCTGTGGAAAGTGAAACTTGTCGCTTCGAGATCATTTGAGGGAGACGGACAGTTAATTCAGAGACGCGCTGGCACCCAGATCTTCTCCGCTGCTGGAGCCACGGGGCTGTTTTTCTGCGTACAGCGTTTCGCTTCTACTCGTTTATGCTCGCTGGATGACTGCTCCTTCCTTCCGTCCTCCCAGCCGAGTTAAGGGTCCATCCTTCTGCTACGAGTCTGGGTGTCAGATTACTAAACGTGGAAATCAGAAAAACTTCCACTTCACACAGGATTTGGGTTGGATTACAGTGCGTAAAACAGCGTCGCCTGCAGGCCAGGGAGCGGACTCTCATATGATATCGGTGGAAACGAGTTAATTATCATGCAGCAGCTTTAAAAAAAACAATTAAAACTGTGTAATTTGTGTTTACAGAAAATTTTGAAATATGAAGGTTTTGAAAAACAAACGGAAAAATTATATTCTCCGATAAAGCGGTCATTACTCGGGAAATACTGAAAATTTTCTTATTACCAAATGATAAGAAAGTACTGTTCTGATAAATGTTAAAAGAAGCTACCGAGTAAGTCTATCTGCTCACCCCTCGTGTGTGTGCAAGTCGTAACTTTCTCTTTCCCCCCTCAGGCCTGTTGTTAGAAGCTTTGCTTTCCACAGCAGAGCCGGAACCCACCATTACACTACACCTGTGTTTAGGAGGCCATTCAAAACAGTAACTACTTTCCTGACAGATACAATACTCACTGTAGCTACAGTAGCTGTGAAAAAATTTGACTCTAAAGGGCAAATGTAATAAAGAGGAAATAGAGAAAAAACTGGTGAGCGCGCTGAAATAAACAGCATATTGCAAGCTAGTCACAAAAATAGGGAATTTATTCTGTGCTGCATGGCAGATTTCCTGGTACTACAGTATGGAAAGCACTAAGGACACTACAGTAAATCAGGCATAGACTAATCAGAATTACTGCACGTGGCTCCAAAAGTCTTCTGCTTTTGATGTGTGCCAAGTCTCACATGCACCAAGAGGAAGCTCATACCCTGCAAGGCCACTGTGAGTGTTTCAGATGTGGTTAATTTAGTTAATGTGTTTCATTTTAAGCCATCTTACATTTGAAGGACAACTATAAAGACATGTTGAGCCTGTGTGTTGGTCAGTCATATCTTGGGACTGTTGTTCAACCAAAGTTTCTTTGAGTTTGCGCTTTAACACATGTGCGCTGTGCATTGGTGTGAAGCAAACTGTGACGCCTAAAAGCTTTGTGTGAATTATTGTGTGAACTATAAAAAATTCTTGAGCAATACCAAGAGGAACAGAAAATGAACTTTATTTTTGCACCACAAACCTTGTGATGATTAAGTTATTTAAATCAATATTGACCTCCTTTGTGGAGGTCTATATCACTGCACTTCATCTAGGTAATGAGGACACCTCTCCCTCTCATGGGACTAAATTTCCTAGAGGTTCCTACTTTACATTGATGGAGTCTAAAATGATCCAGTCACACTCATAGGCCACTTTATTAAGCAAACCTTGCTAGTACTGACTTGCACCCCTTTTTCAGATAATTCTTTGGGGCAGAGATTCCAAAGCTCGTAACACTCGTCAGAGATTTTGGTCTAAACTGACATGAGAAAATCACACATCTGCCTAAGTTCTCAGTCACCCAGGTCATGGTAGTCTAAGAAGCTTGGAAAGAAAGCGACTAGACTTCTTTAACTTTCTTGAAAGTTCAAGAAACAGTTGCAGATATGTTGGCTGCACATCCATCATGTGAATCCTCCATTCCACCGGTGCTCTACTGGATTGAGATCTGGTGACTGCGGAGGCCATTAGAGTACAGTGAACTCATTCTCATGTTCAAGAATCCCGTTTAAGATGATTTGAGCTTCTTTAATAGCACATTACCGTGCTGGAAGCAGCCATTAGAAGATGGGTACGCTGTGGTCAGTAACAATACTCATATAGCCTGTGGCTTTTAAAGATGCTAAAATAGTATCAAAAGGCTGAAAGTGTGCCCAGGAAGTATTCCCTACACCAGGGGTGGGGAACTCCAGGCCTCCAGGGGCGGTGTCCTGCAGGTTCAACACAGCCGAATCAAATGATTAGCTCATAAGCAGGCCTCTGGAGAACCTTTGCGACACGTTGAGAAGGTAATTTAGTCATTTAAATCTGCTGTGTTGGATCAAGGACACATCTAAAACCTGAAGGACACTTTTCCCTGAGGCCTGGAGTTCCTCCACCCTTGTACTACACCACTACACCACCATCAGCAAGCGAAACTGTTAATACAAGGCATGATGGAGCCATGCGTTCATATTTACTTTAAATGAAGAATCATCAGATCAGCCGATTTGTGGTGAACTCGTGTGAATTGTGGCCTGGACTTCTTGATCTTAGCTGACAGAAATGGCACTCAGTTGGTCTTCCACATGTTGTCTGTTCAGAGATGCTCTTCTGCATACTGCAACAGTTTCTACTTATCAGCCCAAAGCAGTGTGGCTATCCTCCTCTGACCTAAACAAGACATTTTTACCCAGAGAACTCTGCTCACTGGATATTTTCTGTTATTAGGACATAGTCGTGGTTATGTGGGAAAATCACAGTAGAGCAGCAATTTCTGAAATACTACACGCCTAAATACAATGATTCGCTGACGTGCAAGTGCCTGGTTAGATGTGTTAACTAGCACTTGGACATGTGTACCTAACAAAAAGGCCATTGAGTATATATCCGGTATGGTGGATTGTTGTATCAGGAATCCCTCGGAATCTTTGGGAGCTTTCATTATAGGTTGTGCCAAGATGGAGATATATACAACATCCATTCAAATGCTTAGAGGAGAAGTGGTTCCGAATAATTGCAAATGAGCCAAGGTTCACTATAATCCTTTCCCCCTGAAATACATCAGTTTGAATGAGCAGTAGTTGTTTCTGACATCAAGTTGGGTAGGCATAAAGGACTATAAGAGATTGTTGAACTGTTGCTGCTTATTTTGAGGGGTTTTGCAGCCATCACATATTTTTGATCTTATCCATCTTGAAGGAAATGCTTGTTCAGTTGTCTGTTTTCGCTCTGAAGAAAGCCAGATATGCGCCGAGATAACAGCCATGCAAGTACAGTCGACTCCCAAATGACTCGTGCAGTCATCTGGGGAGGGGAACATAACCAAACTGGGGTTTACACTCCGGCCTGTACCCATTTGTGACTCCTCAACATGAATAAGACTGGAAAACCTCAGTGTGCTTTCACTGTCAACAGCTGCACTGCAACAAAGGCTAGACAGACAGCCTGCAGAACAAATTTGCTTTGGATCTTGTTGTCTTTTTCATGAGCTGATGTGTGTATAGTTTCTGAAATGAGGCATTATGAGCCAGACAAAAGACAATGTTTCTAAGTTCCTTGTTTTTACAGAGTTCTGCCAACTGAGCCTTTGGCGTTATAGTAACCACATGAGGTTATTCAGATCTGCCAATTCCAAACATGATAACAGATGATCTCTTGTATCTTTATTAGCTTTTCTGCGGTACATTCAAGTTCTCTAAAAACAAAATGCGCTCAGTACAGTGCAAGTCTTGGGTCTTTGTTTTTTTTTGGTTATTGTTTTAATATATATTTAAAACAGGTCTCAACAGTCCAGCGTGCAGCGTCACGGTTTAGCAGGCCCAAAGCCAGTATATAGCTTATACATAGCTTTCCACTACTTTGCCTTTGTGGGCACAGCTGCATAGTTACAATGAGCAGGCCGCAGTCATTGCAAGAAACAGTTTATTATATTTGTGAATGACAAATAGTTATGGACATTACTTTTGTTGTTTCAATACACAGGCAAATCTGTATGGACAATCATTAGGTAGATGAAAACCAAATAAAATTATTTGTACACATATTTTACAATACATACTGTCGCTCCTTACTGGCTAAAGCAATATGCATTACGCAGGAAGGTATTGCTATTCATATAATACAGCTAATTACAAGATGACATGAAAAAAAAAAGAAGCAAAAATAAGTTATTTAAATATTAATTACATATACAGAATGTGCAACTTCTGCTAAGCATTTCATATATGTAATTAAGAATTTAGGTTGCAAAACAAACTGGAAGTGAGTAACTGGAACTCAGTTGAATTAAACTTGGCATTGGGAACTCAATACTACGTTAAAATACCAGCATAACCCCTTGGAAACTCTTTACATTACCTGACAAAGGTGTCCATTAATGGACCTGTGAACAAAATGTAGCCAATTTTTGCCTATAAAACAGTTAGATTTACCATCTAAAGTGCATTTACAGTGTCAGTATTTTCAATCTTTACAAAACACTTTTCGGGTCTTCTACTAACGACCCCCTCTCCCCGCTAAGCCCAGAGCACCGCTTTGATTGAGAGGAAGAAAAAAAAAGAAAAAGGCATCGTATATCAATCGATCCATCCGTCTGCCGAGCGCCCGCTGCAAAACATAGCCTCGAAATTTGGGAGTAACTGTCGTTCAGAATTTCAAACGAACGAAATGAAATCCGCGGAGTAAGTCATCAGCTTGATTCTGGCTACAAAAGTTATAACTGTTCGAAATAAAGAGGGAGGGAGAGGAATAATATTTATTTGCTCGGTTTCATTTAGAGTGTGCAAACAAAAGAGTAACGACATCCCGGAGAGTTTCAGTTCTGTTTTTGATCCCAAGACTTTTTTCCCCACCACCTTAGGCCGACCTCGATCAGCATTTCCCTGAATTTTAAAACTTGTTTTTCTGAACACGGAGGTCAGCTTTTCACCTGATGCGACAGCTTGCATCCACCATTCCTTTTATCGGTTTGACAACTCATACTAGCATTAATTTGAAGAGAAGAAAATACATCCCAAACAGCTTATTGTTCTGCTATAATTTAAACTCCTCAACACTGCAGCCGTTGTCGACAGTCCAGTAAATTCCCGGACCTGACAGCGCAGATGTCAGCTGTGTCTTCGTGCTTACCAGTTCCATGACCCCTCTGTAACACGTACAGTCAGTGTGTTTTAATATGGTCCAGAGAGGTTCGGCATACAATGGTCACGACTGTGGCAAGCCTGTGGTTTTGTGGTATTAGCCTGGAATGAACACTTCCATCACTTAGAAACATGTTCATGGGTCCACATCCATGTATATCAGTGAAATAATCTAGTTGAGAATGCATGTATAATATGTATAGTATAGGATATATGCCACAGTTCAGTATCAGTCTTTGTAGCTCCTCAATCATAATGGTAAGGCAACTTAAAAGGTCCTTTGACACACCAGGGAATGTATTATTTCAGCGAGAGGTGATTGTAAATTCAACAGCAAAACAGAGATTTCTTTAAGACTTTATATAAGAGCAAAGTGCCCATCCAGGGTATTGTTGTGAAAAGGCAAAATATAAAATACAGAACTATAAAAATGAAAGGGTGGGCTCGAAGTAAGCCCGCAACGATCAAAATGCAAAACGCAAATTTTAACACGAGTCATTTTGAAATTAAGATGTGCTCTATGCTGCAATCCATAAGCATGACACAAAATAAGCCACCTCGAAGCCATTGTTTGGTGTGTGTATTTAGTTGATTAAAAGTCCAGATATTAAATTGGTTCCGTCATCGTGGAACTATTAGTGGGAAGTAAACATCGAATCGCGTCGCTTTGGCTGAGCTACTTCCTTAAATGACCCTCAGATTAAGTTGCCTCTGCCGCACGACAGATGAAATTGAAGCACTTATGAAATATGCAGAAAATACAGTCTTTCTTGATTTGCTTTTTTAAAAAAAAATCCATCCTTTAAAAAAAAAAGAAAAAAAGTGTGTGCTATCTTCCTTAAAGGCAGCTCCACGTCTTTATTTTAAGACTTTGGGAGACGTCTTCAGAATTGAAGCCATCCCACACAGTGAGTCTACAGTCTTTGTTTTTTGTCTTTTCTTTTAAAGGCATCTGATATCTTGTCTTGGCTGTTTGGAGGAACTCCTCAATGTCGTAAACATTTGGAAAAAAGACAGTGTGATATAAGAGAGAGCAGGATATGTCTTTAACATGTGCGAGAAGAAAATGCTGTAGTGCCGTGGGGCCAGTTTACCCGAGGCCGCCCGCTGACCGCGAGATCGTACGGATCGCTGAGTTGATACGGCTCGACTCCACCAGCGCGATTACGACTGCACCTCTCTGTGCGCGTGGACCGATCGCGCCTCGCTGATCAGGCGGCGGACGTGACGTTCGTCCCGGACCCCGGCTTCCCACACGCTGCTCTCTGTTAACAAGGCCACGCGGCTCAGCGAGTCAATTCCTGCTGTCGTCAGAGTTGTGAAGTACATGGGCAGGCCGATGGAGATGAGCCAATCGGAGACTGTGCTGATTTTTCCTAAGGTTGGAGGCTTTCGGCACATCTCCGTCGAACCTCCAGAGGGGATCTGAGTGACACAATGGTTTCAAAATCATTAGTTTCACAGGATGATGGTGCACAATGTATATGCAGTCAAATCGGTGCAGGTTTTCTTCATTGTGTAGGAAACTGTGGCCCGCAGCTCTGTTTCTGAACAAATCAAGATATGAGGCTCTTACTGCTTTAACTGTTGTTTCATAACAGTAATTACACAGCTATTCCTTTTATTATTTCTTTATTATTTCCACATTTAGCTGGAGCATTAGATAGCCAAACAACTGTAATTTGCACTTCAACCCAACAATGGCTCTTGGTCCTTCAAACTGGCCAATTTTCCAGCCTTCATTGTTGCATTTCAGGAAAGCCTCACAGCATTAATCTCACACTAAAATGCATAAAATTGCCCAAAAGTGGACTCTATCGAAACACTCAGGATAATTACTGTTCCCTTACAGCCATGCGGTGTTGTTTACGGAGCTCTTTGACTCTGAGCTGGTCTATGGTAGACGCCACCTCTTTGACTGGCTGTTCCAGATCCTCGGAGTAGCGCTGTACCAGCGGGTGGGGGATGCCGCATCGGCCGTGCTGAAGGAGGAAAGTTGTGAGAAAGGCATTGAATATGGCTAGAAGGAGAGAACAACACTTTTAAACCAGGTAAAGCTAAAATGTAATCACAGGAAAGTATCATTGAAGCCTTCTAAGACGCAATCAACAAATGCGTTCCTGTTCTTTGAAACGTCTATTCTTCCATTTGACCTTTTAGTCGGCTATTTATTCAAATCGCCTCCTCCCCATCTCTAATATCAGTGCCTCATCCAAAGTGTCCATCTGCTCCATCACCAGGAACGTCTGAACCCCTGGGTCCTGTCCCATTTCCTACCTTCGTTCAAATCTTACGGCTCCATCAAATTGCAAAACTTTCATCTTCCTTTTTTCTCTACTAGCCATGCCCTAACGCCCTCCTTCACTGAGATCTGTAGATACTGATTCACTCATAATCTAAATCATTCATTATGTTACCTAACTGACTTCTGACAGCCCGAGTGAAGCCTTAAGGCGCGCTGGCACACGTTGCTACTAGGGCAACAATGCGCCTCTCGTGTCTCTGCCAGTCCACTTATGACTAACAGGAATCCAGCAGAGCCCCGCTGTGGTCGAGGGCCCCACTTCTCACCTCATCACTTGATGCCTCTGTTTGCATATGTGTTGTTTTCTTGCCAGTGCCGGGGGCTCCAACATGTTCAAGGGGCCCGGCCTGGGGTCTGGCAGGAGGTTTTATAACCCCGTCTGCCTTCAGTAAGATTCGGTCCATAAACTTAACAGTCTGAACCGCATCATAGTGAGACTCAAGCCACAGTCTTTTCGTCTCAGCTCCAGCATATTTATTATTGCGCACACACTCACCCACACCCTCACTCACAAATAAATGCCTTTAGATATAAAACGGCACACAACGAGAAACACACAGACTCTATTAGTGTCTATTTTTAAACCAGGTTCCAAAGGCAAGCTGCTGATGTTTTAGCCCGGAACACAAAATTATTTGGATCAGAGCTTCAGTAAAATTATGACTGAGTTAAGTTAGGCATGTTACTGCTGAACCAAAAGAGCCTGACGCCAGAAAATATGGCCTGGAGGCGGTTTGGATTTTTACAAATCAAATGTTTTGGTTGAGCACTGAAAAGGATACGATTCTTTATTCAGAACAAAAACTCCTGCTTCAAGAACGATCAGTCACTGAAGGAAACCAGTTTGTAAGCTTTTTAATGATTCAATGTCAAACCGTCACCCTTCATTTTAATGGTATCTGAACTGGTTATAAACAAATCTATCACCAGTGAAAGTCAAATGTAATCTTTCATTTAAAATATGAGGTAATTTTTCTCCTGTCATGTTTTAGATGATGTTTAACTAACCTTGTCAGAGTAGGGCTCCTCGGTAAGATCAATGCCCTCACTCTGCAGCCGTTGTTCCAGGAGGGTAAACAGATCGGGACCTATCTTGGTATGGGAAAGTTTCCTCGTAACAGCCATCTTGCCTCCAAGATCTGAGAGCCAGGGAGGCTGCACTGCTGGCGGAGTGCCGGATTCCTCGCCCATGGATGAGGCTGATGAGGTGGCACACGGACTGGCTGGAGTACTTGGGGTCTTGGGAGGCAGAGCAGGGGCACTCAGGCCGGGGCTGCGGATTATAGGGCTACCGGGTTGAGAGCGATTGAGGGAGTGGGTAGGTGAGGCGGTAGGGGATGGCGAGGAGGGAAGGGAGAGAGGGGGGTGACGAAGGCCATTGGCTAGTCTTTCTCTAGATTTCTTTGCAGGCACAGGGGGAGGGATGGGAGGCTTTTTGGGGTGAGTCCGGATCACCCTATCCCCACTAGCACTAGAATCAGGAGGACTTGGAGTGGGGCTGGAGAGGGGCTCTGGAGGGTTAGAGGACATTGATGCCGGACAAGAAGAGCGTAGGCGAAGCTGTGAGGGTACTGGCGGCCTGTCCGCCCTTCCTTTAGGACTAACCGTCGGAGTCCCATTTTGAGCCGGAGAAACGGCCTCTCTACAGGGCTTGATGGGGCTGGTTTTGCCTGATTTGGGCATTTCCTTACTAAGCTTAAGCTCCACACCGAGATCATTTTTCTGCTCAAAGTTCTGCAGATCTCCCAGAGAGTGGGAGCGTTTCCAGGGTCCGGTGGGCTGCGGGGGCCCATCGAGGTCCTCGCAGCTGCGGCTGGCTGGGATTGGAGACCGCCTTTGGGCTTTTCGCAGCCCGAGCAAGTTGAAGCCCTTAAGGGACGTCTTGATGAAGAAACTTTTTGGAAACTTTGCGCGCTGATTTTTGCTGTTCTGCTGAAGAGCCTCTGTAGAAAGAGTCATGGGCAGTGTTGGGTAATCTGGAGACTGGTGTCCTGCTGAAAAATGACTGGCTGCTTTCCTGCTTTTACCTGCAAAATAAAAATTCTCTCTTAGCTTTGAACTCCAGATAGTTTCCAAGGTTTCTCCCTCTTTACAGTGAATAAGCTTCTCACTCTTCCACTTCTCATGGAAAGACTTTCGCTAATATAAATACTCTATTCATGTAAATACTGTGCACGACTCAGCAAGAGTGTTCTTTACTGCCTTGGCTGCCTTTCCTCCCAACTGTTTTACATTTTTATGTCTGTAAAAATTCAGCAGCTTGCACACTGCAGGACTCCAATTTGTCCATTTATTGCACCACAGACATTTGCTGTTCTCTGTGACGACGTTTTGCAAAAATCAGAATCAGAATACTTTATTAATCTCTAAGGAAGAAAATGAAGAACAATGTATTAGAGGGGGGAAATGAATTAACATCAATACTCTCCTGTGGGTTGTTCCAAAGTAAAAATGAATAAAACGGATATAAGCATCATATCGTTACAACGTTAGCCAGTCAAACGCAGACAAAACTCCGAAGATGTTCAGATAAGTGTTTTGATTCATGACCCCAAAGAAAGCTGCCTGAACCGGGAACTTCAAAAGCCTTGGAACAAAAATATAAAGTAACTTACCATATATCCTCTGGTTTACAGAGCAAAATGGATGAATGAAATGGATGAGAGCCACATAGTGAAACTCAAAGATTTAAAACAGTGAAATGAGGGGAAGGAGTTTCGATAGATGAAATGCTCCAGCAGTTCTCATGTGTGTCAGAAAAGTTTGCTGACTGACTCCTGAGGTTAAAAAAGTATCGTAAGCTATACTTTTAAATGTATAACTGCATAATTATGCACATATTGTTGGATAACGGTGGATTAAAATCTCTACAGTTAATTACTTCTTTAGTCAGGATACTATGCTTTGCTGTGACTGCGGCACACAGACGGAAAACAGAGAAATGGCTGAACTCTGTTCTGTTCATTCAGTCTTATTGGACTGCATTGACCCCCCCCCCCCCCCCCCCCCCCCCCTCTCTTCC
>VUQR01009248.1:4740-48749 GCA_015108515.1 Hemichromis elongatus | reverse complement strand
AAAAATGCAGCAGACTAAAGAAAAATACACCGATCTGAGTCACACGACCAGTTACCAGGAGCAAAGGCATAAAAATTCACTAGGAAAACAAACAAAAAAAAAACATAAAAAGTTGTAGTAGTAGTACTGGTGAGATAGCGTCACCATCTTGGAGAACATGGCCCCAGCTGGCGGTGACCAAAACGGCAAGCAGGAAAGCAACACACGTGGGAACGAGTGAAGGTTCAAAGAGTCTCATCAAAATACTTCTCAACCACACACCAACACAAACACACACTAAAGCATGTCACTCACTGCGCTATCTGAAGTGACACACAAAGAAAGTTTTTATTTTATTTTAGGATACACCCCACGTGTGAGCGCAGAGTCCACTAACAGCAACACGACCGCTTCCACTTCGAATATCGCTCGGTTCCACGCCTGTGCGACCCACGCGTTTTTGTTGGACAAATACTGAGTCCGTGTGTCATGAGCCAGAGCATCAATTACAGCAGCGCTGGAGTCCACAGCAGAGAACCAGGCTGGTCTGTCCCGTTTCTGCTGGATGATGCTGGACTAAACAAAGGACCACCAACTAACACAAACACAGGCAGCTGGCTCCTCTCATTCACCAGTTTTTTTGTGTTTTTGTGCCAGCTGAAATATGTAAACACGCTCCACATCCGAAGACTATTTGGCAGAGTCCGCTGGTGGAAAACAACAGGGGTGAGGTGATTTACACTTCAGTTGCAGAGAGGCTCTGTTGAAATCCGATTTTCCAGTGTAACCAAATGTTGGCCCAGCAGTTCCAAAAACACAAAGTAATACGGTACTACTACTTTGGCCTGCGACAGCTCAATATTAGATTATTTAGTACTTAGATCGCCTGTGGAGATCAGTTTTTGCTTGGATGGATACCACAACGGAGAAAAAACAGAACTATAAAAGGCCTTCGCTACAATTGATTTACATTCTAGTATAAATCTGTCTGCCAATGAGGTCGCCAACAATGATTTGAAGATACTCGATTTTGTCTTTTTTCCTTATTCACTTACCAACTTTTACTTTTTAGGTTTCGAGCTACTGGGCTCAAGATAACATGGCAGGCTAAAAGGACAGATCAAGAAAAATGTTACTCTTGAATTTATTTCTCACATTTTCTTCAAACTACCAGAAAAATGAATGCACTATGGCTGCATGTCATCTATAAGATCCTTTCCCCACTGCACGAATCTTGTGGCGACATTAGCACTCTGATGCACTTACAAGAGCCGGATTCACAGCTTAGTAGCATTAATCTTTAATCTGTGGCTTGGCCACCAAATTGGAATTGGATAAAACAGACAACACACAAAACTTCTCTCTCTATTTGGGGAAGTGAGGCCTGCCGGCTGCCCGAGTGGGAGGAGATGATATCACGCTCACAGCGATGTGTAGGTTTTGATGAAAGATGCGAACTATTTGTCGGGGTGTGGCTGTCACGGTGTGGGTGTTAATGTTTATGCGTCAGTGGCAAATCAAACATCCAAAGCTGTGCAGTCTGTAATTGGAGATACTATATTTATATCCGCTTGTCTGCAAATGTGCTTAAGATATTGGCCTAACACAATATTTTCATTTGCTTCAAAGCATTTGGTTGCTTCTACCGAAGTGCCGGATGGGTGGGCTTCTTATCGAGTTAAGACAACAGACTGATTGCAACAGTGAATGTAACTTTTTACATTTGGCTGGTGATGTACCTTGAGATCGATGCGATCCAGTAGCTCTTCCACTGAAGTGGGTTTGGGTGGCCGGCCCTTCCTCCTCCTCCGAATTGGCCTTTTGGGCTTCTCTTCTTCTTCACTCAGCACGTCCACATAGATGAACTTGAAGGTGCCTACTTTGTTGTTCAGCAGACCCATCCACGTTCCCATCGGAGGCTTGCTGATGATGTCAATCACATCCCCACGCTGGAGAAACGATAAGTTAGCTGAGCATGACATTTTAAATTTGACCATGAGGTTTCAAACCGCTTTGGCTGATAGAGGATTCAATGTCTCTGTGAGGGCAAGGAATATGCTGAAAGCCTATTATTACATCTGTAAATAGCTTGAAGTAGAAAAACTTTCAGAGTTACAAGGCAGCATACAGTATTGTGCAAAAGTCTTGAGCCGCCCATCCATTGTGTGTTTTGTTTGTGCTCATTCTCACGCTGGAAATAGAGCAGATACTTTCAGATGGTACTGCGCAGTGAGTCAAAATAGGGCTGCAGTTTTCTGCATGCATAATTCCATGAATTGAGACAAGTTGCCAAACACCACCAGCTAAAATGCAGTCGCAAACATCACACCTTGATGTGCGGTGGCAGATCTTCGCTGGATTTTTTCCTATTTCTTAAAAAAATGACTTTAAGATACTGTTCATCTGTGCTAGATATTTTATTTAGTCCTGCCATTTCTTGTGTCCTCCGCTTGAGCAATTTGCTCTGCACACCATGCCGGGATATGCCAAGATAATAACGCTTTGGGAATCAGCTTGTTCAGGTAAAAATACTTTGTTATTCATGTCAAACTGTGAAACACAGACTCAACTACAGGTTGGTTCTGCCGAAGGTTTCTTCCTGTTAAAAGGGAGTTTTTCCTTCCCACTGTTGCCAAAGTGCTTGCTCATAGGGGGTCATTTGATTGTTGGGTTTTCTCTGTACGTACTATTGTACAATATAAAGCGCCTTTTGTTGTGTGCGCCATATAAATAAAATTGAACTGAATTGAATTGAATAGAAATGGGAACACGTTATGTGTTATTGTGACAGGCTGTTGGAAACAAAGTGTATTAAGATACGATTTTAACACGCGCTCATCCCTTGAGTTTGGAGCATTGTTATGCTCACATGATCCATGGTCAGTCAGTGTTAAGTTGTACAAACAACCAACAATAACTAGACTAACACTAGGATCAAAATGAATGGAAAAAAACAGCCACTCAATCTGGCCAAAGAAACACCTTCAGACAGTCTGGAGAACTATTGCTCAAGACTCCTCTAAAAAATGAAAAGAAAATCTGGCTCCTCAGTAGAAAAACAGAGATATGAGAGGTGGCTCAAAACTTTTGCACACTACTGTTACCGTCCAATAATACCTTCAGTTTGAGGGAGTCAGTATCGTAGGGGCTAGGAGTGAAGTCTGTATGGACTCTGGCACGACCACAGAATGGTCCTCTATAAGGAGGCTCCTCGTCGTCGCCGTCCTCCGACTTCACGCTTTCTCTGTTACTGGCTGATGAGTCAGTGGTGCTCACTGTCTGACCACCTGAGCACAGAGAGGCAAAATAGCTTAAAAGCTACAAAACAGCTGCCTATAAATCCACCAATTACAATCTACATCAATAAGCATGAGAATATGCAGGTAGCTTTACTTTTTACAGTGACTGAAACTTTAAAACTGGGTTTTCATCACTTGTGTTACAGACTATTGGAAAAACAGCACATTTCCCTCTGATTCTGAGTGAAGTGTGTTGAAATCATGTCGACGTGTGGGAATAGGAGAGCTAAGACTTCCTGTCTAATCATTACCATATGCTTGCCTGTGTTTCTGTTCTGTGGCTCACTGAAACTTGGCCAAATCTTCATTTCAGCCACAGCTTGAAGTGATGTAGTGTTGTTTTTTTTCACAAAAAAAACACAAGGTTGAAGACTCCAAATAATGTAATTAAATGAAATAGCTAAAGAGATTAAAACAGGAAAAAAACTTGAAAACTCCAAGGCCATAACACATGAATCAGCTGGTAGGTCTGGGTGTAATCATGCCACAAAAATCATAACAGAAGCAGAGAATACCCAGCCTGCAGCAAATGTTATAAGCAGCAACTAGTGTTGCGTCTGCCTCAAAACATCTATGCAAATGCTTAATTTGTCCTTATTATCTGTTGATTTGAAAGAAGCTAAACACTGTTTTTATTCTGGAGAATCTGGGAGGAAAAATATGAAAGCAGCCGTTTGTTTGAATAATGGTTCTTTTAAAAGAAGCCTTACTCATTGAACTCTGTCCGCTGAGTGAACTGCGCAGGCTTTCCACAGAGCCTCCGGCCTTAAGCTTCGGTTTCTCAAGAGAGTCGGTGTCAGGCAGAGGGGATTGTGGGGAACCGGGGGCCGCATCTGGACTGGACTAAAAGATAAATGGAAAGGGAAGATCCAGATGTGTAACGAAGGCAGAGAAAGGCACAAATGATTTTTGCATCCAAGAGGTGAAAGCATGTGAAAAACAGCAGGTGGACATACAAGAACAAAAAAAAGAAGATTACCTAAGGGGAGACAATGATAGCTTGGTTAAAAATGCAGGTCAGGTTATGGCAAAGGATGTCGGCATTTTCTGTTTAAGCTGTTAATCAATTTTTTTTTATTTTTTTTTACCAGCTAGCAGTATTAGGGGTTAAACATTTGCATGTGTGAACAAAAACAAACAAAAACAGCAAGAACTAATAATTTATTTACACACAATTGAATGACACCTTCTAATCACTACATTAAAATATAACGACAATAGCAAATGAGTAATACATTAGTAACAACCAGATTAAAAACCTTTTGATTATTGATCAGATCTTCTCAGCTAAGCTTTGAATGTCTAAAAACAATAAAAACATGACATCTACGCAGTCGCTCAAATGCTTAGAGTCGCTTGTTTTTGAAAGAAAACTGATTAGAAAGATGTAAATTTATCCCATTTTCAGCTGGCATCATGCTCTAAGTGTCACGCTGTGTTCCTTGATACAGTTTATTATGTTGAATAGCTGATTGATCATTATTAGTGCAGGTTTATAAGTTTGATTAAAATTTCTTTGAAAAACAAACAGATTTCTAATTGAAGGTAAACCTTGGAGCAGTGATAATTGTTTTAATATAATGTCTAATAACAAGACTGTTCGTGTTTCAGAAATCCACTAGGTGGCACTGTGGTTTATCAAATGGATGACAAACTGTGACATAGCAATTCATTTTTCTTCACTCCTCCTCAGCCAACATCTCCATGACTCATGTGAGGATATCTGGGTCACTTTGTTGAGACCACCACGACAAGCGGATGGCCAACTGCATGTTAATGACACGTCCTATGAGGTGACATCAAACTTTGCAGCTGGACGGGCCACTGGTAAAGTGAGTAGATGCCCAGAAAAATTAGGTCAGCACCGAAGAGACGATCCTTTTAGACTCACATACTTTAACTCTCCATCTCCTAAGTGCTTGCCTGAGGGAGGTTTGCATCACTCCCTGTGCTCAACTTGAAGCAAACACCCCACCCAAGACACTTAGTCCAGGAGGGGAACAGCAGAGAGAGAAATCCAAATGTGAATGTGACGTAGTGCTCTCTGTTTATCTTGTAACTAACATAAATACTCCCACCCAGCCACAGCCGATGGACAGAATATGCAGCTTACCCTGCAAACATCCTTTAGATGTGTACATGATAGGACTTTTTAAAGTTTGATAAAGGCCAAGATAGGAACAAATGAAGCATTTAAAAACTGCATCCACTTCTGTGTACATGCTATATTTATGCCAAACCTGCTCAGAAGGAGAGCTGCTGTATTTCTTCGACATGCGCTTCCTCATCGTCTCTTTCACTGACTTGACTTTCTTGCCCAGTGAAATCCGAGACGTAGTGGGGGATTTGACCACTTCTCTGTATATTGCCTCCTGCTCTTTACTCTGCGATCACAAGAAGGAAAAGCGAGAGCAGAAAAAGTCGGAAAGACAGATGAGAGGAGATGGGAGCGAGACGTTACAGATTGCACAGGGTACGACAAAGACCAAGACAGAACACAAAAACAAAAGGGAAATCAGCGCGATTAAGCGTAGCAGGAGAGTTCAGCTCGTGCTCTTCTGTTTTACAAGATGTTGACACTTACATTGGCCTCATTGCCTGCGTTGACCACATGGAGGGAACGGTTGGACAGGTCAAAGCCTCCAAAGCTGCATGTTCTCTGAGAGAGAGCCAAAACACAATCAAATGAGTCACACTCACCAGGCCACGTTACAGAACTTCCCCATCCACACCCAACGAGTCAACTCACAGTGATTCATGCTCGGCACAACACGGCAGCAGTTTGATTAATGCGCATGGATGTATGGTTCGCATATATGCGAGGGCATGATGTCATACGGGACTGCAGACAGCCAACAGACATGATGTAACAAACTTTTATACGAGCTCCTCTTTAAAATTGTGAGTTGTTGCTTGGTCTCAGTCAAATGAGCTGTTATATTGTCGGCTCCGAAAGCTCCCCGATATGCTCGGACAATATTAAGCTTTTCTTGATGTGGCTAAGCTACTTTTACATGTGGATATATATTCTTTGCATCTCAACCCGATGCAGTTGGCCATAGTTAGCAAACATGCACAACATATAGAGCCAACAATATATTAGTCTCGTCAGAAACGTTTTCAGGAAGAGCTAACTGTTTCTGCTGAGAGGACAGAGAAATATGGATTTTTTTCCCCCTTCAAGATCAAAAACGAAACAAAGGCAGACACAAAAGAGAACCTTGACACGTAAAGAAAAAAATAATTTCATTCGAATTGCTAAGCTGAACTCTAAACACAAAGATGGAGACACAGACATGCACACAACAACGCTTACAGTTTAAGTGGGGCACGTGATGGCATTTCCCTCTTGCTTGCTGAGCAATTACAAAACTTCTCAGCTCAACCCTGAACAAGTGGGCGAGCGGTGCACATTAAGAAAATGGCCTTTCTACTCTACGTTTAATGCTGCAGTCAATGTCGCAGCTTTTCAGGAAAAGAGGTTTGGAGAACAAACCTGTTGCAAAGATGCTCATAAATAAGCCTGAATGTGATGGTGGTGTTCAATGGAATGGACATGCACCCAGATTTAAAAAAAAAAAAGAAAAAAAAAGATGTTTCTCAGAGATAATTACAGAGAAAGAGAAGAAAAATAAAAAAAATCACATCTGCAATAGAGGCACGGGCCAAAAAAGAAGACAAAAAGCAAAAACAGAAATAAGTGGATTCAGAGTTTTTGGATGAGAACGACCTCCAGTGACTTCACTAGAACACGATAGGATTCAGGTACCCTCAAAGCTGCAGGATAGCTCTATTGTATCTTTACCCTCTATGTGTCACTATTTCTGTTGGTACACACAGATTATTGAGACACATGACTCCTAACCACGCGACTTTAAATTGTCCACCATTTTTGACATGTGACAGGGTTATGGTGATAATGCAAGAGTCAAGTCAATAAGGCCCGAGTAACACAAGCCTAGAGACCGGTCCACAACCATCTGGTAACCACCGGTTGTGAGGTTAATATAGGGTCCCCCAACTGGTTGGCAACAACCTTTTTTTTTTGGTCACTAGCAGATTTGCGCCTGTGGTTTGCACGGCAGCGAAACTGTGACACGAAGTGGAAACCAAGAAAGATGCCTTCATATTAACAGTTGCATCTTCTGAAACAAGCATACTACAGCACAAAGGCTGGTTTTCGTGGTAGGTTTTACTGGTGCTTTGGTTATCTATTAGCAAGTGTTTGCAGATACTGTGGCATTTTCTATGCAAACCGCAGGCAACTGCACTCGATGCAGCACCCTCTTTGTGAGCAATTTCACTTTAGTGACACTCCAGAGCCTCCTGCAACCACTCTCCAACCAGTTGGGGAATAAACTTTTTTTTTTCCAGGCAACTGGTGGTTGTTTCATGTCCAATATGGTGGACAACCTTTGATCAATGTGCAAATAACCTCATAACTTCACATGAAAAACCTCTATAGGGAAAGTTTGCCAAATTCCACCAGACCACTTTCATTTGGGTTAAAGTCAAAAAAGTCATTACTGGCTTTTTACAATCACTGTATAATGAACAAGGTGTTCTGACCTTTCCATCATTTTGTTTCTATTCACAGCTTTATAAATTTGCAAGATAATGAGCATGGCGACTATTATGTCAGCAAAGTTCACCTAATGAGTCTACCCATTCAATACCTCTTTGAATGTTATGTGCTGCAGTTATGAGGACGAGCAGCTCCGAGCTTGTACAACATCCCCTGCACACACAGGGATCAGTGCGACTACTGATCTGTAAATGCACATGTTCTTCAGGGATGTGACATTTATAAAAGGCACTTATAAAAACCTCTGCTGTAACTTAACCTCCCAAGTGGGGCACTGCGCTTTCCATAATCATTTCATATTCAGCTAAAATAAAAAGGCTTGAAGGCAAAGGCATTCACTTAAAGGTCACTGATGATGGCATTCTTATAAGGGCAGTTAGGTCTGTCACTGATATGCCAGCTTTTGATGTTTTCAATATAAAAGAACTTGTGCAACACCTGTATGTTTCCACACACGCTATATTAAATGGGTGCGTTTAATATAGGGTATGTAACAGTTGACCTGTTATCTTATTTGTGTACGTTTGTGCGACCATCACCTAAAAAAACCTCTGGGCTATTCTGCAACTTTGAAGCACACTGAGTCCTTCTCACACGAGGCGGCCGATTTAAACCTGTAGACCTAAACTCACAGACTTCTGCTGGATGCGCAACAGCACACGCTTGGTGCAGCGGTCCACGCTGGCCGCCCACTTCCTGTCCGCCTCACGGTCCTCCTCCAATAGACAGCGCCGCTCAGCGCGGCTGAGTGTAACCGGGCGGACCAGCTGGGCCCAGTTGAGGTGACCGTACAGGCTCCGCTCTACCACATAGGTGATGTTGAGCTCACTGACTGCTGTTCGCCCACGCAGCCTGCGAGAGGGGAACACCCAGCCCCCTCCCCCACTTCCAAAAACTTTTGATTTGGATACATCACAGCGGACGGGGGAGGATGGGGTGACTGACAGGGGGGAAATGGGGGACTTAGCATTGCGCGAGCGCTGGTACAGGAGGTGCTTGGTGGAGTATGCATAGTTGGGATCAGGTTTCCGGTGCGTCCAGCTGCCATGGTGCCGGCTGGCAGGTTGATGTTTGGGGCTGCCTTGCGGACCGTCATCCAAGGAAATCAGAAGGCGGGACTGGGAATGGGGTTTGGGGCGAGGTTTAGTCAAGCCATAGAAAGCATACAGGGCCTCGTTGCTACTTACCCCATGGGAGATGGAGTTCAGGGCCTTCCTCATCTCGCCATCAGTTGTGGAGCGTGACAGCTTTCCATCATCGTCCAATCCACACCCATCCAGCTCTGAGAAGGAGGAGCCACTACCTGTCACACCAGGAATAGAGCCTCCCAGGGCACTAGAGCCCGCCGGGGTCCTTCTGGGGGGGCGGATAAGACCGTGGGTGCTAGAAGACTTATTGAATGTTTTCACCAGCTTGTGTCCAGACCAGGTGTCCAAACTGCTGGAGGAAGGGGAGGTTGTCAGGCCATCTGTGTCTCCATCCAGAGAAAGCTGGTCATGGCTGAGTGAGGGCAGAGAAGCCTCCTGGTGTAAAGGGGGCTTCTTTAAAACCCCGGTGTACAGAGCGGTGTTGTCCTCACAGGTGGGAGGTGTCTCCAGATTCAGAAAATCTAAAGAAACACAACCAGTCAGTCAGAAAGTTTGTTACTCAGGAGGGTTAGACAGGAAAGTCTGCCTCTAAGTTAGCTAACCATTAAAAAATTTACATTCTTAAAATCTGAAAATCAGGAAAACCTGAAAACATTAAAATGCCTACAGCAGTCATTCATTGAAATTAATGTAAAATCCAATTACATTAACATTATTTAGCTGGTTGCTTTATGTAATAAATCATAAAGATAATCAAATCAATCAAATGAATATATTGCTGCCAGACAGAATCACAAACCTTCAGAGGCATGTTTCTTGCCCTCCTCCACCTTGATGAGTTTTTTCCTGACCCGGCGTGTCGAGTTAACCAATTTGTGAAGCCTTTTGAATTTCACAGAGTCCTCTGATTGCTCATCATCTGACTGTTCACGAGACTGGCGGAGAGAGAGTGAGAGAGGGCTGATATTACAAAGAAAAGGGAGGTGGGGTCAAGAAAAAGCGAAAAAAAGAAATACGTAAAGAAAAAAAAAAATAACACTGTGGAAATTTCTTTCCAGGTCAGCATGACAATTCAAGGCTGCAGTTGTAACAGAAACAGGATTTGAGGAGATTTGTTACAATGCGACAGATTGTGGAGCTCTGTTTAGGATGGCGACAAAGTTAGTGAAGTGAGGAATGAAGGACTGGAGGGATGGTGCCACACTGCACTGTGTGAAGGTCATATTCAGCTGAGACATGAAATGCACTAAAAGAACAGACCAGGTGGCACGTGATCTGAAGGAAGTGGCACAACCAAAAGATGTAATTAATCAGAGACTTTCGAGAGTTATGTTGCCTTCAGAGACTTGTTGTTTCAGAGGAAACCACTATTTAAACACACACACGCACACACATGTGCGCACACACACACAAACTTGTTCAGCTGTCTTAGTGAGGACATGCATTGACATAATGCCTTCCCTAGCCCCTTACGCTAACCCTAACCATTAAAAATGAATGCCTAACCATAGCTATAACCCTTTCCCTAAACCTAACCATAACCTAATTGTAACCCTGAAACTGAAACCACATTTTGAGCCTCAAAAATGCCTTCAAACCTGTGAGGACCGGTGTGTATGTCCTCACAAGTGACTGTTGGTCCTCATAAGCAGAGTAGAATGCCAATTTCGGTTCTCACAATGATGTCTAAACAGGAACACCCCCCCACACACACACACACCATTTTACTCTACTTTCTATTTAATCCTAATATATAAAATGTATAAAGTTTGTTTTTGGGTTTTTTTTACATTTTTATTAGCATCAATACTTTCACTGGGATTTCATTTTTGTTTTGTGGTGATGTTTTTAATTTCTGCGAGGACAGATAAAGCATTGCTTAATTTGCTTTTTGTTATCACTGTTGAGGAAAATGCTTCCAGTTCACATTAATGGGAGCATCGTTTGCCAAAGGACAAAAGTGGATTTCTCTTTTCCTACACATAAACATCTACTGTAGTAATTGTTTATCAATTCATTTTTTATTCTGATTCAGATTATTCTAGGGGTAAGTTGTGGGTGCTGTAACTAGCTCCAGCTATGATCCTTTTAGAAGACTTTGATGATGCTTTTGTAGCTTTTTCAGTTTTTTTTAACCTTGCTGTGCTTTAATACTAGAGTTGAGAGCTTATGTTACTTTTCGGTGAGTTGATTTTACCTCTGTTCTTCTTCGATGTTTTGATATCAGAGTCTAATAACCTGATGCAATTTTAAATTGAAAGATTTATTAAATAAAGTGATTTCATCCATTCATGGCAAAAGTTAAGATTGTTCATGTGCACACAATTTCAGTGTTTGAGATTAGAAAAGGAGGGCCATTTGTATGCACGCGTTTCTAAATCCAACAAGAATAATATGCACGCACATTTCTGCCTTTACTTTTACATGCATTTTTTTGCATTTGAAAGAAGAAGAAAAAAAAGGGAGAGAAAGAGAAAAAAGGCTCTCCCGCCACCCTAAAAACAGGCCACAGGCTTGGCTCAGAGGCTGTTGACATATAGTCAGGATGATGTTAACAACTGTGGCTCGGTTTGAGCAAACATGTGACAGTGACCACAAATCCCAGACAACACCACACCGCAGCCACAACATGATGACTTTTCATTTTCTGCAGGTATGTAAGTTTCACAAACCTTAACTGTTGCCAACGTGAAAAAAGGAAAAACTACACATCATTCATCAACGTGTCATTGTGTATGTCCATGTTTTCCACTTCATCATCACTTTCAGAGCAACGTTTTAGGTCCGTATAAATAGATACCACTGTCATACATGGTCGTAATTTTTCACATTTTTTTCATATATGTGGTGATATATTGTGATAGACTGTGCATTTGACATTAAATCCCTGAATGAGACTCCCACAGGAAAACCACATGTCCTGCACCTCACCATAAGTACAATGAAGGCCCCAGTGGTCCAAAACATTATTATCGTTGATACATTTTTATACTGAGCTTGAGCATTGTGCAGGATATTTCCCTTTTTTGAAACTGTAGTCTTCTGCCATGTCTGCCCAGAACACTAGACCATTCGTTTTGCTGATGACAAACCTGCAGAAACAGAGTAAGAAACCCTGTTCCACTGTCTCTTTAACAATTCCTCAACTTAACCATGTCGGTCTGGCTGCTGCGTTAGCTTTTTCTACTTGCCATTCACCCTGGGTAATGGCTGAGTACATTAGCTTCAATAAATGTGATGTAACACAAGTCTTTGATCAAAAGAACTGGAAAGAAGTCATTTTATCATATTAAGAACAATGTGCAGTGCTAATGCCATAGCAACGTCAGGGTTAAATGATGTGATTCTTCTTCTATTCTAATGAATAGAAGATTTAGAGGAGATGGGGACATAAATCCCAACCCATTCCCAAGAGGCACTATCTATTTGAATGACCACATAAATAAGTGGAAAAGGGACAAACTCAGAAAGAAAGCCTAGTAAAATGAAGACATAAATCAAATTGGCTAAAAGGCTGCCATTTAAAACATGG
Organism: Hemichromis elongatus; assembly: GCA_015108515.1. Lineage (NCBI taxonomy): Eukaryota > Metazoa > Chordata > Actinopteri > Cichliformes > Cichlidae > Hemichromis > Hemichromis elongatus. Next base: position 36,266 of record VUQR01009248.1, on the reverse strand, counting down.
GAAAAGTAAAAATGCAAACTGCGACTTCACAAACATCTACAAACAAAAGCCACCACTGAATGTCCTTTTCATGCACATGACTTTTTCTCTGCAATCCTTTGGAAATACAGAAATAGAGCATTTACAAGAAAATTTAACAGTGAGCGGAGAAAGCCAATAGAACTTACCGCTATCTTGGAAAAAGCAGGGCAGCACTTCCTGTGTTAATATTCCATAATTCAATCAGAGCAGGATCATCAAATCCATAATGCCCTGAGCACGTTCCCTCACATGCACAATCCAAAATAATATCTGTGCCCCTGTCCACATGCTGGCAGACACAAACGCAGCCTGTTTAGCTCAGAGGAATGAGGGACTGTTCGGAAGGGTCGTGCTGCATAGCTAGCAGAGAAAAGGCGTGTTGTGCACGGAGAACAATCCCAGCGTTTGAGCCCCTCTGACCCTGCCTTGGCCCCTAAATCGCTAATGGCCAGCCCTGGAATGTGGGTTCCCATTGCCGGGGCAAAAAGACCAGGGAAAAACAGCTTCAGGAAGGGAAAAAAGTCACAGAGCAACCAAAAAAACGTTTATTGCAAACATTTCAGCAGCAACCATGAACTGTATATATGTGTCTATATATAGCATACAAGCATGCATGGACGAGCAGACCTAATTCTATTCACTAGAGAGGAGAAGGGGCAGTATGTGACACCAATAGAGGCCCCAGCAGAGAAGAAATATTTCCTGTAATGGCCAATTCTGGAACATGGGGCAAAGGGAGATGCATAGCTCCCCCTTTCCTGGCCTTGAGGGCTGAGTCTTTATCTTAAGTCTCTGTCTCCCTAGTTTCCTCTCGGCTTCTAGCATTTGCCTCCAAGGGCCAAACTGTGTGTTCTGCTACACAATAATCCTTCAGTACTGTAACTGTTCCATCCTCTCTCAAGTCTGCAAAATCCCCCAAATGATCAACCATCTTCCCACAGGAAGTGAGCCGCTAACAACAGAAAGTTTTAGGAGACTGACAAGCTGATCAGCATACTGCAGTACATCAAAGAACCAGATAGCAGATAGAAGTTATGCATGGCATAATTGACCTATTTTTCCATGTGAATGGATATCATCAGTCATTACCGAGAAGAATAAATAATAGAGCCCCTTGATTGTGTGAGAAAACTGTTTTGCATGGGTGTTTATTCATAAACTTACTGAGTCAGTGATATAAAGAAATGGCAATGCAGATCTGATTTCCATATGAACGCAAATGTTACTTAAGGTAATGAGTCGCAAAAGTCTAGAGCACCAGAAAGTCTAGTCACCAAAGCATGTTCATTCGCTTAAATGAAAGAGATTACGGTATTCAAACTCTGCTTGGACTTAAATTTGTATTTGTCTGCAGAACATGGGGTCAACTTTAACAACAAGACCACAAAAGGGGAGAAACAGGATATGTAACGGAGATGCGAAGCCATTTTCTTTTTAAAACAACATACATGTGTGGGGGAGTTATTTTCAGAAAGCTTGGAATTTTTGTGTTTGTATAAATTCACTTCCTGCAACAAAAAAAAAGAAGAAGAAAAAAGGAAAAGTGGGTCAGCGCATAAAACTTTGCATGCTATTCCCATGCGATGCCATACAGTACAGTCTTTATGATATGTGAGCTCTGACCACTGCAAGTCTCGATTCTTCATCAAGGCTGACTGACATTTAAAAAAAAACTAAAACAAAACACACGCACAGACAGCAGCATGTAATAATAATACACAAGCAAAGAGAAGAACCGATTGATTGTCATCAAAATCCCAACAACAGCCAACAAAGACGTGATTGTCGGAGCTCCTACTTCACAGCACAGCAGCCGTTATGCAGCAGACATTCAAACATCAAGTATTCTCAATGCTAAAAGGCTGCAAAAGATTTGGGGTGGACTTTGTGTGCCTCTCTACTTGGCTTTCCAAAAGTTACAATTACAACCAACATTCATGTAAACAGACCTGCCCTACATTTCCATAAGACAATTTCCCTGTCACTGCAGCAGCCAATTATGATGTTGTTGGGACAATATTCAAATGAGAAGCCCATGGTAGGATTAAACTGATGACTAAAATATGGAAGAGGACTTTCAGTGAGCACGGTTCTCGTCACCATTGCCAAAAAAAACAAAAAGAGGAAAACCAGAGTTGAGCAATGAACTGAAATGTTCAGAGGCAACATCTAGGATCTACTAGGATGCAATTGACATGGTGGAGAGAATGTATATGCAGAGGCGGTTATGTTGTAGGTTGGCTATCGAATGCAGAACAGAGAGAGAAATATAAAGGAAGGAAAGAGTATAGATGAAACATTCACATATATAATCAACTCAGTGTCACTGTTCTCCATCCCAGCCTTTTCCTGTGAAAGTTTAAACTTAAAGTGAGAGCGGCTGAGGTGAGAGTGTTAAGAAGAGGGAGAGTCAAAGGGAACAGATGAAGGTTTTGGTGGGCTCGGGTAACGGAGGAAGGGGCGGGGATGAGGGTGTACTTACGTTGCAGTTTGAGGACTGGTTTAGATTGGGTGCAGATCCGTCAGCCCACTCTGCAGTGTCAGTACTGCTGGACTGTCTGCTGCGCTCATACTCCTTCAGCTACGTGGAGAAGAAGAGGTCAGAGAGGCAGAGGAACAGGGCGGGACCACCCACTCTCACCCAGCATGCTATGCCTCACTATATACTAGACTGGAAAACATCAGCAGTGAGCATTCACAAGGATAAAATGGCTACTAGAGGTTGTGAAGTGACGCCTGAGGTTGGTGATATTGAGGGAAATTAGTAAGGTCAGGTCTTTGCATCCTTTCACCATTTTTTTTCCTTTTTCAGATGATTGGTTTGACACTATGTCAATCATAAGACAAGTGAAATGCTCCAATTTAAAATCAATATCCTGGAAGAAAATAAAAAGACATGTAAAAGGAAAATTAACATCTGCCTTGGAGACAGCAATCCAGTCTTCAAACTCTGATGGCTCGGCATGCTACCCAGGAGAAAGGCATCATAAATTGAAACCGACAGAAAGGGAGGAGATGAAGAAAAAAAGAGAGAGACGACAGAAAAGTCACAAACCAATCAACAGATATTGATTGAGAATCAGATCAAAACGAAAGTGCATGGGGGGAAAAAATGGATAGGACAGCCAAATGAATATCCACCATGTCCAACTAAAGAGAAAGACCACAATGCACCACAGAAACTCTCCAACAGATGGGGCTATTGAGTTACTATGACCGGCAACCTCTCAAGTATGAGCTGAACAACACACCCACACACACTCCAAGAGCTCACACCCCACAGTCCCTGGACTCCTCAACCTCTGGAGACACCGTTAAGTCTGGAGTTGTGTGTGTGTGCTGTGTGTGGAAGGAGGACAATGCAGGCGCAAAAAAATAAATATATATATAGGGACTATATATAGGGTAAAAAGGGAGGAGGTGGTTAGTAAGAGTGAGTCGTTTTAGAAAGCCAGAGCTGTTGAGGGAATATGGAGAAAGGGAGGGTTTAAAGAGGATTACAGCCCATCAGTCCTTAAGGCATGGGGGTCGATGAAGGAGGGGATAAAGTGCGAGAGACAATGGGGGAGGTTCCTACCCGAGCCAGAGCTTCTTCTACGGTGATCATCTTCTCTTTCACCATCATCATCAGCTGGATCCGCTCCTCATCGCTCATGGTGATCTCGCTGGCCACGTAGCCAATATCTTCTCCTGATCGTGGTAAAGACCAATGAGCAAAAAGGAGAACGCGAAGCAACAAATACTCAGTGACCCGAATGTGTAAAATAGAGCCGCACAAACCTTTGGACGTCTGTCGCGCAACCGGTTTGTGCTGAGATTTGCGAAAGTTCTGCCAAAAAGATTTGTTCTTCTTCTTACTGTCCCATTTACCTTAAGGGAGGAAATAAAAGATGAGGTTACACACAATCAAGAAAACATGACGAGCATAAGAATGGGACCAAACGTGGTTATACACTTTGCTGTTTCAGGAGTACAGGCAAGAAACTGTAAGGCTTCAGTGCTTTAAATAAGAAAACCATGTCAGTCAACTCAGTTATTAAATACTAGTAGGTACTCTAGAACAGTTCATCCTGTAATGCACTTTCATTGGAATTACAATGACTGATAAATATCCGTGTCTTTTAAGCCACAGCTTGAGTTTATATCAAAGGCTTTCACAAACCTGAAGATCCCACTATGACATCATCAGGATTTACCTTCTCAAATCTGACAAACCTTCTCCTGAGCACAGAAGATAAAATATAACTGTTTTCAGCCTTAAAGTCGTGACTATCTCACAGATAGTGTCAGAAAACAGTCAATTAAGCCTAAATGGGTTGCAAGGTGACATAACTGTATCTTGACTTTGAAATCTATTTACCTCCAGATCCGTCTTCAGAGCTGGACTTGTGTAGGGACATTCTGAAGAAAATAGAAAAATATCAATGTTAAAAAAAAATGGACTTTCTCACCATTTACAGTGTACAATGTCTCTTTTGATCTCAGTGAACCGCAAAAGAAGTACAGTGATGCTCAGCGCCAATTATAAATGTGCAGGGAGTGGGGGCCTGCATTTCTGCGTATTCACCACTTGGGGTCAGTGATGGTACTTTAGTGATTTAGTCCAGGCTCCTTAGGCTTGAGAGGGAGAGGCTGGAAAAGGGATGTGGGTAAAAACACCCCAGCTGCAAAAACAAGTGGGTAAGATGAAGATGGCAGTAATACAAAAGTGTATAGGAGTGGTACCAAATGCAGGAAGGTCAACAAGATGAATGGAAGAACAACCGTTTAACAGCGATGCGCAGATTGAAGAGGGAAAGTAAGGAACTGAGGAAGAGACAAACAGAAGGAGACAGAAGGGGTAGGAGGAGGATGAGAAACCACAGGGCAGACTCAGCCTGTTTGTGTTTCCACTTCCCTCCACAGGATAGACAGTCACGAGGAAGAGAGATGGGAGACTGAAACTAAGGGCATAAGAGAGAGAGAGAAATGGAAAATGTGTGAGTAAAAACAAATATCCTGATGTGTGCATAAATCTGTCTCAAAACAAAAAAAAAAAATGAACAAGCCTCTGGTAAAACATGAACAGCGGTCTTCCGATGAAAAAGTCAGGTATGAGCAACCTCTCGCCATTTTCTAGAAAGTTCAGAAGCATATTGGATCACAGCCGACTCTTCCTTGTTATGGAGAAGATGACAAACCACATGAAAAACTCTATTTTTGTCTTAAGGGTTGTGGATAAAGCCTCAAAGACGTGCTGAAAGCTTCTCAGGACGAGCAAACCTTTTTTTTTTTTGTTGAGTTTTCACGCAAAGTTTGCAAAATAGAGGCTCTGTTATAACACCGTAATGGTATGTTTAGGTGTATAATAGTATGGAAGAGATAATGAGTGGTGCTGGCTGCACACTATAAGCTGTTCTTTCAGTTAAATGGAAATAAATCACAGGGGGAACAGAGTACCTTAAATTTATCCAGCTGATAACCTAAGAGACTTATTAAGCTAATCTCTCTACTAAAGACATAACTGTCTCGCTCTTTTACTGTCTCTTACTGCCCGTTTTCACACGCTGGTCTGTGAATTCAGCCAACTGCGCACATGCATACAGCTGCTGAGTCACACACAAAGACAGGTGGTTGTCGCTGAAGCATCATTAAAGAGAGTGACGGGATCAAAACAAGATGAACGGGTCACTTTTCCTCTCCAGTTGTTACGCGACTCTGTATGGGCGCGCATGCGACCACATACACTTGCTTAAATATGGTAGCCCTCGTCTAGGTGCAATGGGAAATCTTCGCACGGCTTAAAGGCCGGCTGCCATGGCAACATAATGAGATGCTAATTGAATGGATGCCTGTATGGTTTACTCCTCTGCTCCCCCTCCCAGACAGGCTAGGGCCAAAGCTAATGCTAAAAGAACTCCCTCAATAGAAGCTTTTCTGTGGCGGCATCGTCACCCCCTACCCCACCTTCATGCTCTATAAATTAACCTCCCATGCAGCTCGCAGACACATGCACTCACGCGCACACATCCGCTCGCTAAAAGAGCCTGAATGTCTTCCAAAAGTGTGTTAACCCAGCATAGTGTGGCCAGGCAACTTAATTGGTTTAACCTTAAATCTTTGGCATGCTTTTGTATTTCAATTCTCCTCTCTGCAGTGAGATGGGAACATGTAACTGCTAACAAAGATACTGTATAACATACAGTATCTCTACTTTGGGTTGAACCTGTGCAGGACAGGCACAGGTTGCTTCCCATGATGTGTCTATAATATGAAAATTAAAGTTACTGCGTGTTCGCTTATTTAAGCCCATATTCACTATGTGTGAATGCTTGGTTTGCGCTCTCAAAATGATATGTCTGTGAGCACTATTCCTAGCTGGGATGAACAGCACGAGTAATTTTCAAAATGATAAGCTGCAAGTACCATTTGTGTTGCAGTAAAGGGCTTCAAAACTACTGCAGATATATATTATAGCTCATATCCTGTGCGAAAGAGGTGCTCTCTAGAGCAGATGATGATAAACTAGCACATGGGAAGATTTGGACACAGCTGTGTGAGCTCATGTTTAATGGCACCTTACTGCCACTTTTTCATACTCTGCTCAGGTGAGATTACGGGATGTATTTGAGCACAGACGCTGTGTTTTTGTGTGGTTACGAGGCTGGCCACCTGGAGCAAAGCGATCTCCGGTGTTCTTGACGAAACAATGAGAGGTGACAGCATGACGGTAGCAGTGTCCACAGGAAGAACAGAGGGACGACCTCTTTAGGGAGTCGCAGAGGTCACCGCAAAAGGGAAGGCAGGAAAATAGAAAAATTATACACCTAGCTGAAAACTACGAGTGCACTTTCCTGCTGTTCACTAGCAGTCTACTTTGTTCAAGTCAAGGCTACAATGCTTATCCGCACAAGGTAAATGTGCTGACAAGGTGCTTTAGTTTTCCAACGTGGTGCTGTTGTTCTGAATCTGATTTTTCACATGGCACAGCTTACAGATCCATCTGCACTAATTTTTTCAAACCTAGATAAGCAAGGTGCCCATTCTGCACAGCAATACCCACCAACCAATCAGCTTCCAAAAACAGGAAGTCCCAAACTTGAACCTTTCAGCCTTCTCGGAGCTCTCTGTCAACACCACTTGTAGACCCGGTACAATCAGAGCTGAGCCCACGTCTTGCCAACAAAGTGACATAGAGACCGGGAAAAAGCAGGGTGACTCCAGCCCCTGGATGAAGACTGGGAAATCTTATCTGCCTGCTATTGTCCCGCAGAAAGGCGACAGTGGGGTACCCGTGTTTGTGCGCGTGAACGCGCAAGCGTGCCTTTTGTGCGGCTGTAAGGAATGCACGGGGCATGTCTATCGGTCTGCCTGCACATGATAAATCACTCTACCTGAAATCCATTCACCATGGTGGAAAGTGGACAATGGGCAACTTAATAGAGAAGAGAGCTGGGGTGAGTGGGAGCAGACAGGCTGCCAGTGAGTGATAGATTAAAACAAAGAGGGTTATTACAAGTGCGATGTGGGAAGTTTTGCAATTTAAGAATAAAACCTCAAAGAATGGTAGGTTTACAAGTGATATTATACATTTTTGGGATGAACTGGAGGCTTGAGGTGAGAAAAAGGTTGAATATTTATCTGTGATGGTAAGGGAAAGAGAAACCACGCAAAAGCGAAACATGGAAGGGAGAAAGAGACCAGACTGACAGAAAGAAGAGACATAATATAGTACAGTTAGGGGCTCTTTTAAGGTCTCTTTCAAACAGTAGAGAGACGTCATTTTGGCATCTGGATCCCATCATCTTCTGCGTTTGTCTGTGCGACATATAAAGCCATGGGAATAGTGATCATGTCTGCGGTATGCACTTCGCTGGTCATCATGTGAACATGGCAGCTCCACTGGGACTGATTGCTTTCCGAAAATTCGGGGGTTTTCTTTATCACTACCAATGGCCAACACTGCCTAAGAAGCTCATTTTGTAATGTGGAAAATTTTAAATAAATGTGTAACATTCGGTCTCAGTTATTAAACAAACATGGCCATAAAGCGATCGTGTGTGTGTGTGGGCGATCAGGGCAACCTCAGCCAACTTGGAATGCTTTAAATCCGTATAGCATTGTATAACAGTGACCTCATGGTGGGCTACGGCCTAGAAATTTTATGTAAGCAAAATACAGAGGTATTCAAAAAAGAACATACTTTTGTGTAACAGGATCCAGTAAAAAGGAACCCCACCCATGCCCAGTTCCATCCTGCTCTTTCGTTCATGCTCTTTCGCTGTAATCACCCTCTCTCTACATCGCGGGACACAAAGGCAGGAAGGAAGTATAGACGGCCCGGAGAATAGAGAATGGCTGCTGGACCAAGCGAGTCAGCCAGAGGAAGCAGTCACTGGGTTTCCTTTAACTGCAGCAGCAATGTGACCGGAGAAGCATAGAAGACCAACTACATCTTTCTCGAGATGTCCATTAGTGCAGATTGCTCCTTAACTTTAAACTCCCTTGAAAATGACCTTCTAAATAGTCAGTGGGTAATGTTTTATTACCATCATTAAAGTAAATATACACACTAAACTAGCATCTTCTGCTTATTTTTTAGAAAACGAGGTTTCATTTAATATATCTAACAAACACATTAGCTGTGTTTCGATCTGCGTGTATTTCTCTCCATATTTAGGCGTGGACATGAAGAAAGTGCGATTCTGTGTGCAGGCATGCACAGGTTGATATGATCCAGACGCAGGCTGCAAATTGTTTAGAAATGCAGCAGACAGACATCTCGATCCAAGCATATTTCATAGATCCGCACTTGCTACAGTCACGTTTTATCAGGGATGAAAATGGAAACTTACTTTCTGTCAGTTTCAGGAGTGGACACCTCACTGCTGAAGCCTAAAGATTCCTGGAGAGAGAGAGAGAGAGACAAGGACGGGGGTGGAGGCACGGGTCAGACTTTTGCTAACAATGACATCTGATTGTGTTTGACAAGAGTCACTCCTATGCAGATGCACATAATGTTTTCGCCTACCTGGATCTCATTGCGGAGCTGCAGAGAGGTGCTGCTTGGGTCTTGTTTCTCCTGAAAAATTGGAAGGGGAGGAGTGAGACGGTCAAGCATCACAATTCAAGAGGTCAAGGAACAAATCACGACACTGAGAAAGTAAAACGGTCCTTTAAGGGAAGCTACAGATGAAAGGATAATAAAATACAGCAACAGTGAAGGGAATGCTTCAAAGTGCACTCATGCGTGTTTTTTGTTTTTTTTAATCATTGTCAGAGTCAGACATATTTCAGAAGGTGTCAAAACAAACACAAGCACACGCGTGTACACCAACAGCTGCTGCTAGGCGAGTCATGATTTGCTTCAGGCGTCCAAGCCTCCATGAACCGTTCTTAAACTCGGCACCTGCAAAACCGGCTCTGTGCATCTGATTTTATGATGACGATTACATCAGTGCGCTCCCTTCACTCAAGACAAACACCTGCTGGTTTGCCTCATATCTTACATTAAAATACAACATGCCATATTTGACTAACTGCACAGGCAGACATGCAAAACAGACATCCAGACCTGGCTGAGCTTTGGTCGTAAATTTAACGGTGGCTTCCACTACAACCGTACCAAAACAACATAAATCGCATTATTTTTAAACTCTCTTTAAACACAAAATGTTGCAAAGTTTTTCCAGCTTTTAAACTCGCCGTCAGTGTGTTTGCACTACTTGGCTGGAGCTAATGAATGTGTCTGAAGCAGGCGCGTTTATAACAAATCTAGGGCCTTGAATAAAGTGCTGAAAAGACAGACACTGAGGCTGATACCATCACAGCAAGTCGGCAACAAGATTTTAACTTGCAGCGTGTGAGCATTAAAAGCCAATTAGACTCCTTGAGGGAATGGCTGACTGCATCATTCTGGCAGTGCTCTTGTGTCCTTTTGAACTGTCAATCAGGAGATAACATGACTCCCTATACTCAGACTTGCCCAGTGCTACCACTGTTGTTTTTAAACTTCCGGCAATTAACCAGCACAGAAACAGACACGGTCAACAACTTGCTTAAGGCTGGTGAGCACATTTTTTCAAGGGCTCTCAGGCTTGAAGACCCAACATCTGAGGTTAACATCGTGACAACGCTCCTATTTGCTCAAGGTCAAACCCCTAAAGGTTGCACAATTATTATCATGTGACTTCACTCTTAATTTGTTGTGATCCCTTCTATCGTGTGTGTAAGCAAGACTGGAAAAGACCCCATTAGTTGCCTTAATTTGCAAAATATATAAGAGCATGTCAGTTATAACACTGTTAAAACTGGTAATGAAGCGCTGATAAACATGCAGGGCATGGGTTTGGGGCCGTCAACCAGATGGGATTATGAGATTTATCAGATCCTACTAAGAACAGAAAGCAAAATCTAAGGCAAGTTCCCACTTCCACTTTCTATCTGACCTTTATTATTTAGCAGCTCACAAAGAATTACAGGAAACAAGTCTCGATGTAAATGCTGATATTACATTTTTATTTTTGGTCGTTTTGTCTGTCCTGATACATTGAAAATTTCATGGATTTCTTAACACGTCTAAAATTAAATCCTGTTCTCTGTCTTTCTGCAGAACTCCAAACTTTCTGTTTAACTGGCTAAATAAAGGCTATGGTTGAGGGTTGCTTGCACCGTCTTGAATCTAACGATCTACAAAAAAATTCTTTATCATAAGGCCATTAACAAAAGACAAAATGTAATCGAAAAAATTCCCAGAAATGGAGGGCAGGAAAGGAAACGGGCATCATCATCATCCTGCATCTCCACACCCAGGTATTACGCTGTAGGACAGCAGTCACAGGAAGCGTAATACAGACAGTTTCCTACAGTTAAGAGAGTCACGCTTCCTAATCTGGACGACCTCCAGTTTAACCTTTTTATATTCTTGTTATGGTTGAGGGAGTGCAATCCTTCCACGCTGCTGCCCCATGAACATGAGTAAGGCATGAGCAAGTGAATTAGTCAGGAGTGACGTAGCTACCTTTAGGCGTTCTTTAGAACTTTGTATCAACCGTAAGTTGCAAGTCAAACCTGAAGTGCTAAAGAGTCTTAAAGCCTCCAAATTAGCCCAAGTCCTACAATAACCACACACAGCTGAGAGCTGGCTGTAAGGATTTTAGCGAGACAGTCATTAAACAATCATTTTTTCTCAACACAAGTCCTGCTGGCAGGGGCGCCCTAAAGGGGTGGAAGGTTAGGATGACTCTAAGGGCCCAGGCTGAGGAAGGGCCTCGAAGACCAGATCCATTTTTTTTCTTATTTCTTTTCTATTTTTAATATATACGTTAAATGTGCTAGGGCCCCTCCTACACATAGTGTATTTTGTCTCCTTTGACCATATATTTAATAATATTTAACAAATAATGTATTACAATATTGTACTGTTTATGACACACCCCTCTCTTTCCACCCATCTGTCCAAGCTTTTGTTGCTATGATGCAGCTCAGACAGTGACAAACGCAGGCATGTCGCATCATACATGGTATGTTTATTGGGTTAAATTTTATCTGTGAAAAATGTAGAGGGCCCAGAAATTTGGTTTCCACAGGGCCCAGAATTTCTGGCAGCACCCCTGCCTGCTGGCCATTTGTGTATTCGTCTGTTACTGCGATCAAACAGACAGAGACATGTGACTGGAAGTTTCTTGAAGTAAAGTGAAGTAAATCAAGTCATGTCGGAAGAGCCTTTAATTTCTGCATCCCAGGGAATTTGGGGATTCCCATAAGTCAAAGAGCAGGTACACATCTACAGCCCTGGAAACTTGTTCACGGTCACCAGGCTGCACGTAAGGAAAATCTCGGAATTACGAGAGAGAAAAAGAAACAACACATTCATCTCTTAAGCAAGCCCCACTTTGGCAGCTCTGTTTAAACAACTGCATCGTGCAGAATATATTGAGAGGGAGAGGCGCTCTGATGGAGGACTGTACTCAAATGCAAACACACAGTAAACAAATGCTTTCAAAAACGGTAGTGCTGGGCTGGTTTTGCTATCAGATCCTTTTTGCGGCTTCTCCGTACGGCGGCTGCAGGACAGATATGAGTTTTACAGTGAGTAACTACAGGCACCGTGCCAGCTCGTTGTAAAAAGGATTTTAATGCGCAATGTCTGCGTACTGCTTGGATAAACACAAAAACACAGCGGACACAGACCCTGGCATTGCCACATACATGCCACCACAGCCATAAACCCAGATCAAGGAACACCTACACACATCTCGCCCCTACTTTCACACACACTAAAAGACCTAAAAGACACAATGTGGCTCTCTGTTCCTCCTACTCATCCTCAGCTTCCCTTTATTTCCTGTCTGTGCGTGCCATGTCTGACATAGAAAAAGTGAAAAGCCGAAAAGATGAGTGAAAAACAAACAAAACCTACATGTTGTTCGCTTTTCGCTGGAAATCTGTGGGATTAATCAGTCACAGAGCAGGATGTGATGAAACAAACTGTACACGTTTCCAAAATTAAACCTCCATTTCTCTCAGACACACTTAAATGATGAATAAGTTGCTGACACGGTTATTTGAAAGAAAATATCAGGGCAATCTGTGTTTGAGGCGGTGTCTACGAGTGTGTGTGTGTGTTTGTATAGATCCCACAATGCATCTCCCCCAGAGGGGGCAGGCTATCCTTTACATGAACTTAGCAGAATAATCTTAAGATGCTGCCCTACTTATCTAAAAGCGACGTGCAAGCGTGTGAACGTGCATGTGTTTTTCCCTCTGCATGTCCAAAGGGGTTGCTTGTACATGGTTCGCTTTGTGTGTATGTGCGTGCAAGTGTGATGGAAGAACGATTGGTTAAGCATGACTAAATTGAGTTAAAATGAAAGGGAGAGAGAAAGGAGAGCTCTGACTAATGAGGATCACGATGTCTGAGTGCAGGAACGCTGGCACTGGAAACGACTAAATCCTAACACACACGCGACTGAAAAGTGACTGTACTTAGAAAAACCACATTGCTGTAGTTTCCAGGTTAATGATGGAAAGCAAAGTTTAGCTTTGCAACAGGAGATACAGATATTTTTTTAATTAAAGGGAAAGCTTTAAAATACAGATGAGTGCTAAAACACATATTCCATCCACTGCAAAAGCCTATTGAAGCCACTTTTCCTACACCAAAATTACTCCCAACTTCAGAGGGAATAAAAGGTGTATGTGTAGCAAAAAAAGCAGGTGGCTTAGTGGAGGTAGGCCAGCTGGCATGGCCGGGTGAACCTGGGTGGGCAACTGTAAGTAGCCCTGTGGAAAGCTATGTAGTGGAACAGGTACCTACTGCAAACCCTGAAAAAGACGTTAGAGGTGGAACGAGTGCAGCACAGCGCAAGCCTGCGAGACTGGCTGTTCTGGAAAATCCACACACACACAAAAACCACACTTGTGTTTTTCTGAAATTCAACCACGCCACGCCAACCAAGCTGCCGCTTGCCTAAATGTTTTTTTTTTTTTTACGAGATTAACATTAGCACACCCACATCTCCATCCTCTTCCTTTCAAGGACGTCTGGGAGAGCGTGTGTACGTGCTCGCTGCACAGGGCTGCGTTCTTCTGTAGCGCGCGGAGCATTCCTCGGCTTTGGTATTTCAAAACACATACCAGAGTTATTACAACCGATGTCCCATTAGTGACAAATAAACCACAGAATACATTAAAATATACCACATGCTTTCCACAAGGGTCGTGCCAATAATGATAAAAACACGGCGGTACCAACGTCCTTTGAAAGCAATCTTGCAGCAACAAAGTCTCTGCTGTTTGAGCGTGTTTGACTTTGTTTCTAGGCAAAAAATCTGAAAGCAGAAAGAATAAATAAGCAGCAGAGTTCACATCACAGTTCGTCTTTCCTCTACACTGTAGTTTTAACCCAGCTGAACTGACGTACTTTGATGGTTTAACTTCATGCGGGCATTAACCACACGGTTCCTCCTCTCACTTGTGTAAAGCAAAACACAAGTCCGTACCTGAGTCTTGACCCACAGCTGTCGGGCAATTCAGCTACGAAACAAATAAAACGCATTTCTCGAGTTAGCAGGTCGCGATGAACAGATTTATGATCGACAGGACGGCAATTCTCGAAGCTTTGTTTACGCACTTATCTAAAATTATCCTCAAAGATATTACCACACACAGCACTGCAATGTCTCATTATGGTTAACAGCAAGTGTTAAAATGTTTGCCCAACAACCACTAATGCCAAAATGAGCTCTCTTGATTTATATTTAGCGTACTTCATTTGTGCCATTGTGCTATGGTTAGAAAGCGATGTCAAAATAGAGTTTGATCTTTCTCTCCCTTGGCCAGACAAGATTAGTCATCCACCAACCAGTCCCTGCATGTTTAAGGGATCCCTCCTCTGGTGTTTTATGTCTGTGTTTTGCCGTTTTTTTTCCTTCCCTTTGAATTAAACTAAACTTGCACTGACATAACTGTAGCGTGACTTTGTGTCTGCTCCCGGGGATAGCGTGAATAACTTTTTCGACTGCCTTAATGTTGAAGAAACAAAAGAAAAAAAAAAGACAAAAGTGAACTAAATGTATTTACTTCAACTTCAGATGACTCATATGGAGCACATTTAAAATTATCATGATCCTTTTCAGAAAACAAAAAACGCCACATTTAGCAGTTGTTAGCGATGATAAAAAAGAATCGGAATTGAATTTTGGTGACATGATTTCAGCATAGCGTCAGGAACCTCTCTTAAAATCTACATACAGTATATGAACACACACACGCACTTCTGTTCTCCACAACTTCAAAGCCACAGGTTAAAACCTTACCAAAGTGGTGCCTTTTAAGAATCAGCGCACAATTTAACACATGTGTAAACCAATAATTGAATAGTGTTACTAACCGATATTGGGATCATTTCCTGAAATCTTTGGGCTGCCAATCATTGTTTTTGTTTTTTTTTGAGGTTGCCTCTACTACAGCCACTGTTTTCAACATTGAGCCAAGCAAATTTTCGGTGCTGTGCTAGTGTGAGCCTTTTCACTGCCTTGACAGTCTTTTCTGGTGGGAGAAAAGTGAAATAAATTCTTGCTGGACAAAAGGCATTAATGTGCAATGAGCTTCCTTTTATAATTTAAAAGGAATTTATAATTTAAAACTCTTTTTTTTTTAATTATTGTAAAAGAAAAGAGACACTAAAAAACAAATCATGTTTATGCTTACAGCTCTAAGGTATATTAGTAAGATCAAATGCATCTACTTTATTCCTAAATATAACTAAATCCTGTGTATTTAGCTAAGAATTGGAGATATAACTGAAGCATAACTAAACTAAAATGTTGCTTAATTTGCAACTGAATCCAAGTCAAAAAACAAAATTCATAATCCTTTTGATCTGACCTTTAACTGATCCTGTTACTAGAAACAACAGATTTTATTAAAACTGCTGAACGTATTGCTCTTTCCCAGCATTTCCTGTCACTCCAATAATAATAATCCTCACGCAGCGTCCGAATGCTAATTATAAGAGCGCTGGGAAACTGTGAGGCCGTTGGGCTAATCCATATCCACATTCCCAAAGAGGATGTTTATTTAACCCTTTGTATCCCGCTAACTCATAAAAGTACCATAGAGTCACAGAAACAACAGAGAGGAAGCCGCGCACAGAGGAGGCGCGTCGATAGCCATCTAAGAGAGAGCTTCCGTCATCAACTCTTAATAGAGAGGACCCCTTGCTTTGCAACAACACAGACAGCCATCACCTATGTTAAAAGTGGCAGAGTACAAGAGCCGGCTAATAACATTGTGCGAGTGGACCATAAAAAACAAAAAAAATCCAAACGTTACATTTCTCGTAACTTTAAGGAAAAAAGCCCCAAAAGAGAAGCTGAATGGTTCCCATCGTAAGCAGACTCTCCGTACCAAGAGTGAAGTTGAGAACGCTTTGGAGAACAGAAACTTAAAAAGGCCTTCTTCTTACTTTTTGGTGTTACAATGTTGACCACAACAAAACTTCAGACAGTGGGGGCTTTTCGTGGGAATTTTCCAGAAGCAACCATCCAGATGTGTTGTCAGCGTTTAACTCGTAACTCCAAATTATGCTTAACCTGGAGTGTAAGGACTTACTTGCAACGTGACAGTCGCAATATTAATTCTGCTTTCACGGCATCTTATCTCGGCTTCAGCCTTCCCTACAGTATGAATGCAAACCAGCAAAGGTCAACGCTAAGGTGACTTTTGCCCTAAAACCTCTACCACTTAGATGAGATCTGAACTGAAAAGCATATAGTAGGAGAGACCTGAAGCAACAAGTTACCTACCAGTAAAAAAATAATAATAATAATTTAAATGAATAACTGATCTATAAATCTGACATTAAGAAAAACAAGAAAATGACTATGAAAAGTGAGCCTTATGGAGTCCTGTCTGCTTTACCATCCACCTCCACTAATACAATCTGTCTCTATTAATGTGGCTCTTATGACCTTGCCTAACCATCTGGCACTGGTCCCAAGGGTGACGACTGCATGAAGCTGGCTCTCAGCCACCGACTTCTGGACACACTTGAGAAGCTGTCACAGTCATTTTGTGACTCTCTTTCTGACTGGGTGTCCATTCCTCTGTCTACGCTCATTCTCAGTTCATTTAGTGTCCTGTGCTCTGTCTCGGTACACGCCTTGTGTATTACTCTCACAACGCTTCTTAACAATACTTTCTAAGAGGAGAAAAGTTTGTCTTAATCCATCGTGTCCTTGAAGGATTGATAAAGAAAAGACTGCTCTGGACTTGAACAGCGCCCAAAACTAATTTTAGAAAAAGGCCTGCACTCAAACGCAAGGCAAGGTTAAATCCATATCGTGTGGGATGATAGTGCACTTTTGAGAGCTCTTGATAAGGTGTTGTCTGACCTATATTCCCTCCTCCATGTATTTTTCTTCTTTTCTTCTATATTTTGCTGCCAAACTCTGCAGAGTGGCAGGACAGCTGCAGGCTCTCACATACTCCACTCCTCCTCCTCTTCATTCCCCTCATCCTCCTTCCTTCTCATTCTTCCACTATTCATATCGTTAGCCTCCTCCTGCACTGGGCTTCAGGCTCAGGTCCCACTCAGCACAACCCCCCAACCCTTCCTCTCAGCCTTCACAGCTTCCTTTTCCCCTGTTTTAAGAACTCAAAAGGAGAGCTTCCCTTCGAAACTTAAAAAAAACATGCCCGAAAGGTAAACCCAGATCAAAGTCTGCTTCCAAAGAGACAGCACTTAATCTATAATAAGATGCAAAATGCATCAGGAACAACAGGATGTCTGAAATCATTAAATGCACAGCACAATAAATCAGCTGTCTACACGAGCTGCGCCTTTCAATGCAAGCTAAGCCACATGGTCGCCTTGGAGCGAGAGGGGCCGCCTATTAAACTGGAAACATGTGATGACAGAAAAACATGCGGAAAAATGGGGGAGACAATCTGTGTACGGTCTAAAATAAGAAAATCTAACGTGACAACAATGTGAGCAAAGTATGTGGATGGAGAGCTGAATCATTGTTTTATCAGGCTGTAGCACTACTACGTGTGACGTTCTAGCAGATGTAGTGAAGAGTGGCAGCTAGCTTAGCAGAAAAACACAGTTAACCATTTGTTTTTGTGTGCGAGAGCGAATTTATTTGCCCAAATTCTATTTACAGGGACTTACTGAACTGATCTTTTACTCGCTCTTACAAGCGTGTGGACCCATTGGGTTGCATGCTGCACAAAGCTAGGCCCTCTGCAGCAGTGCTAGCAGCATTCCATCATAGATTTACTTGCAACTTGGCAACCAAAGAGGTGCCTTAGTATCCTACATCTCTCTGAAAAGGACTTGAAGTGGTGTTCAGGCACATAGGCCTCGGGGAAAGTCTTAGACATTAACACAAATTCATCTTGTTTGTTCAGTCCCTGCTATTCCTTGTCTAGGAGTTAGTGAAGAGTGTAAAAAAAAAATTCAAGCACGCATGTTCAGAGAGAGTCAAAGAAAATGCTGTGCATGAATAGCCATTCACATGATAGCATTAGGTGAGGTAATTACACGGGTGAGTGTGTATTTACCATGTCGAGTTCCTGGGAGACTCGTCGTTTGCGTAGCTCCTCCATGCGGTCGTTGACGTCACTAAAGCAGGTGTTGTAGTACTCAGAGTATTCCTGCGCAAGGTCATCTATGTTGCCCAGAGAACCATCCTGAGGAGAAGAAGGGACATACTTTTAGCCAGATAAGTAAAACCACTATAAATCCTTTGAAAATGGTCCCACTGCAAAAAAAAACTCTCTCTGCATGAATTATGAACACTCAGCTGCTTTGTTTCGATTTACTTTCTGCACTCGGTCTTTCCTTTACACTCTTTCATGTAGCTGCACTTCACAGTATCCCAGCAGTACTGCATTGGAAGGAAAAAGCCTGAATGAGTTAGCACACTGTGTGACATTCGCAACCTCTCCATCCCCTCTTCTCCATTTATTCCAAGCACAGCTTTGTATAAACAATGTACCACACACTTACAATTAGTGGCAAATAAAAGTTAACTGACTAGGACACATTTTGGATTGACTAACACAGATATTCCCTTTTACTCCTACACAGTTTTAATAAACTAAATATTTTCCTGGGCAAGTAGAAACAATATTATTCTTTATAAGCATTCTTCTTGGCGGTGCCACGAACTTCAAATTTATAACCGTAGTACAAAGTGAGACCACCCGTCACCCATGTGGCAAACTACGCCACACACACAGAAAAAACCTAAAAATACCCTCAGCAAAAAAAAGGCTTTAGGCCCATTTATTCATTCTTATCAGGTTCCATTCAGCGTCACTGGCAGGCCTTGGTTTGTTCCTGGGTTTTTGTCTTTTATTTCAAGATGCCCTTTACCTCCTCAGACATTCACCAACCTCCAACCCAAACACGCTTTTTCCGGCAAGCTCCAGTTTACATCAGCACAGTTCCTGCCTTTGTGAGGAAGATCTGTTTAGTATTAATGGAGGAAGTTCTGCTCCAAACATTAAAGAGCTTACCCAAAGAGAAGATAACACTACAAGGTACTCGAGCAAATTTTAAATTCAGGTTTTATTGAAACGTATGGCTGAACATAAACTGTCAACATAAAGGGGGCTGTTATGAAGCAATCTATGAAGTTAATTAGGGTGACTTATGTTTATGTCAGCCCACCTCTCAAATTAAATAACTTCTTAAGATTAAGAAAAAGTGAAGAAAAAAAGCACTTAAATATTAATTACTTTCTTGAATTAAGTCATTGATATTTATTTGCAGGACATAAAGAAACTTTTGTACAATGTGGGAGAGAAGCTCATCTCCCACATCTTGCCTCGGTTAAAATCTAGGCCATTCTGGCAGCGATGGCCCACAGCTGAATATTCATTAGTGTTGATCTAATCTGTGCCAGGCAGACAGCTAGCATTGAGTCACTGTGCAGGGTCCAAACAGTCTCCCTCAGTCTCTGTCTTTCTCAACTGGACTCCCTATCTGGGTGCCAGGCCACAAATGAATGGATCACTGTGAGTAAGGTGTCACACGCACACCCGTGCATACACACACAGGGGTATAGGGCCTTCTTCAGAACTCAGTGTCTAGTCGGGGAGAACACACATTAGTATGCGCGCATGTTGCATGCCGGGGATTTCAAAAGCATCGGACCAAAACAAACCGAGTTAAGCCGATCACAACCACAGCTCGGTGAGACCGAGCTACCATTTATTAATTGTAAGACGAGCACATTACAGAAAATAAAACAACCGCACGAATGTTTCGTCTCAAACGTACACTTTGGCTTGCTGTGATCTGTCCTCCCAGCCTCTTTTCTTGAGAAATCCTGTTTTGGCCAGACATGTGGTTTGAGCTGACTGAGAATCCCAGTGGAAACACTCCCCGAGCAGACACATGTTTTCGCCTTCATTCCTCACACTGACTGAAAGCGCACGCTCATTAGAAAATCCCCAAATGTTACAATCGGACATCAAGACTGTGCACATATATTTGCAACATCCAAATAGAAAGAGTAATGCCCGTTTTAAAGTTGCACAAATCATTTTTTTCCTTTTTTAGCAGAAGAAAAATGTACGTTTTAAAGTCGTATTAACTCTCAGCTGTGGACAGGTATAGCTGCATACGCGTTGCTGTTTCCAGACAGACCCCCCCCCCCTGTGTGTGTGCAGAGATGACTGAGATTCCTCTGATCCTCCAGTGGGATTACCTCATAGGCGCTCGGCACAGCTGAACCTCGAGTCTTCACTTCCACCGTCACTTTGTACAGTGACACATTCACATGTTCTGTTGTGTAATGACTCCAGATGCTTTTGGGTGAATCACAGCCTTAAGAAAAGGTAAACCAGCTGTTTTCTCACAACGACGGACTGACTGGTCATTTCATCGCACAAACAAGTGCTTTCGCTGCATTTTAGAGTAAATCTGTCAAAGCGGAAGTGAAAGTGTGGTGGTATTGTTTGGAAACTGGGCAGGAGGGTACTGAGGCTGGAAAAGGGATAGTCTGTGGGCTATAAACCAGGGCAGCTGTTTGGTGAGAGGAGAATAAAACATCTGTAATCTGATAACTGAGGTCCTTCATTTGTTAAGAGACTCTAATGCATAAGTCGTTATGCAACCTAAAACAAAAAAAGGCTCTGTTGGCAAAACGTCTCAAAAGATCCTTACTGTAAAACTCTTACTCTGAAGGAGCTTTACATGCACACATATAGAACTATAAACACATTTAGCTGCATGACTTTGTGTCGATGTACGTGATGTAACAGCTCTCCACCCTCGATGTGAAGGAGGCCAACTCCCCATTTAAACTTGAACAATAGCAACAATAGTCGTACCAAAAACTCCACCCATGTAAGAATGGGTGAGGTCGTTTGTATGAAATCAGAGTAAAGAGCGTGCAAGTGTCACAAAGTTCCTTTACAATTGGTTCAAAGGAGATGATTTAAATCTATGCCAGAAATAAAAATGACGTTAACAGGTCTTTCTACACAAATCACGTATAATCTGCACTAATTTAGATATGCAAAAGTAAAGATATAAATGCATGTGCTCTGTATGCAAAGGTTGCACAGAGAAGTGAAAGAGCATGAGGGTTCAGTAGCCTCGGGTCAATTGGCCATTGAATTCCTTGCATTCTTACTGACACAGGGTTCCTCTACAGACATTCAGAAAGTCAATTTGGCGAAGCATCACTTTAATTACAAGTCATGTCTCTGCAATGTGCTAAACGTCAGCAGCTTACATTTCAGGATCTTTAAAAAAAAAATCATTAGTACACCGATTACCAAAAATGAAAGTAAAATAATAAAAAAAAATGTATATATAAATATTGACATGCACCACCACTGTTACAGTATAAAAATGAAACCATGTAAGTGCTTTATACTCAAGTATAGTGTAATTTAATTAAATACAGTATTTTTAATTAAATATGATATAAATCTGGAGTGAAACTTCCCCAGAATGCAACACTTTTGCTTGAGCGTTTTATATAACGGACTAACTAAAGGGCTGTTCAATCCTTTAAAAAGAGGCAGTGCACTGTTGAAGTTCCTTCAAGAGGGAAAAGACAAAACTATATGTGAAAGGCACCCAGTGAAGGTAATTCACACAGCTAGCGTGCAAGGCACTGATAACTTGCAACCTTGTGATCATCTGCTCAAAAGCGCTTTCTCGGGATATCGGTGACATGAGCAGAATATCTGCTACGGCTGGAGCTTCACTCAGTTTATCTTCTTCACATCGTCTTACAGAATACCTAAACAAAGGCTTGCTTGTTTAGTGAAGAAAAGACGTTAAATACGTATTACGTAAAAAAAAAAAAAAAATCAAACATTTTTGTTCTGTTTTAACTTTTAACGTCAAATTCCTCCATTTATCAAACCGGTGTTTAGATTTGCATGGGCTGAATAAGGGGGAGATGGTATTAACTATTGTTACAGTCGTGCCCTTGTGACTACCCATTCTGTGTGTTCGAGGACAATGACAATGGATGACAAAAGAGCCGTCTGATGTAATGCTAGAAGGTTAGTAACGTGATCACTTTCACTTGCTAAGCAAACTCCGGACAGGACTGGCAGACTGGAACTGCACTGTACTAATGTTTTTATAAGTGGATCTCTTGAGTCACTAGCAATAACAATAGATCACCTCTCCAACAGTCCAGACATCATGAAATAAATTGGCCAGTTGTTACTACATCCACCAATCTACTCACTTAGTTCTTCAAACGCCTCCATAAACTAATCCCGCCTGCTTCCCCAAATTGATACCATTCTTTTGCTAACAAATACCATGAAAGAGAACCTGCCATCTGTTAGCGGTGTAACCCAAAAGAAAAATTTGGCAATTAAGACTACGTGATAAAAACCTCACTGGGTGTTACATTACCCAGCTGCAATTCTTAAAAATGTTTAAAGTGCTGCAGGTGAGCATGAGACAAATTCCCAAACCAGGAGACATTTGACTAAAAGTTGGCCTTTAGGCCAGCAGAGGAAGACTGTTAAGGAGGGTAAGGCCAGGGGCCACAACTCAGTCTTTTAGAGAGCTTCCTCAGGATATCCGTGGCTTGAGCAGAACAGTACTCTGCCATCCCAGCAGAGGAAACCTGCCAGATCTCCGAGTGACCTCAATAATGAGTCTGGTCAGGGAGGGGTAGCAAAGGAGAAGTGACCAGAGTTGGACTTGGCACCAATAGACTAAATTCAGCTATTACAGACTGTGTTAAGAACACTGTTGGCAAAGACAAACTGGCCCAGCTAACCATGCTTTAAGTGAAAGCAGACAACTGAAGGATATGCTGCCACTGCGTATGAAATGCTATGTGGGAGGAAGCACATAGGGGTCACATCATCTAGCCATATGTTTCCCAGACACAATCAATAATCACGTCTCAAGAGCAGAATCAGTTCTTTAGGTTTAAAGATGGAGCGCTGTCTCCTACATAATCAGTTTTCCAAATGGACAAACTACCACCCACACTGTGTAAAACACCACAAAACTCCTTTCAAAGACAACAAGGACTCCCTGCAGGCAAATAAAATATTACCACGGCTGTGACTTCAGATGGTCTTTCAAGCAAAAAACACAGGAGAAATTTCTGAAGAGAAGCAAAGAGGGAGTGACTGTCAGCTGTCCAGGTTAGTGAGCATACCTTCCTGTACGGTGAGGGGGCACCATTTAAAACTTGCCTTAGGCAAATGCATATCTGAAATCTGTGTTCTGTCTCTCTTCTAGCAGCAGTTATTCCAGTTAAAGCCGAATCCCACAGAATATTTCCCAAATGGGATCCAATGAAAAGGAACCGAAATCTAGACCGCCTCCATACAAATTCACAAAGCACATTTGTGTTTAAACTCAGATCTATTTAAAAGCCAGTAAAGAAGTTCGGTTTTGAGGGGACCCCCAATATCTCCAGACGTAGGGTGGGACAAGAAGAAGCAAAATTCCCTTTTCAGACATCTGTAAATGCAACCACTTAAAACAATTCACAGCTCCTATGCCACACTGTCCTAAACTGCCTTTGAGTTTTAATTACTTCAAGAGCTATTTACTGAGCTTAAACCACACATAAATGAATGGCTTTCTAAGGTATTCTTATTAAACACATTCCACCACACGTCACTGTGGATGGTTAACCTCAGAGACAGAAAAATATAAAGCAGATTGAAACAGCTTTTGATTTACAGTTAAATCATTATGAAAACCTACTTTAAAAGGACAAACACTTTGCTGTGGAGCGTTGCTTAAATTTTAAGAGGACTTTCCAAGTTTGGCATCTGTGCCGAACCATACGGTAATCAGTGGAAGACAGAGTACAGTAAGAATGCTGACCGGGTCTTTATCATGATGGAAAACTATCTCTAAGAAGGTATTTAGGCCTGTTTGCACATGCAAAGAGCCAAGATCAGGAACATTTGCAACAGTGAGCTAAGACCAAATCCCAATTCAAAGGGCAAGCTCTCAAGCAAAACAAAAGGCACTGAAATCCATAGTGGGTTGGTTAAATATGGAATCTTTTTTTTCTGGAGGAGAGTGCGGTGTTCATTTTGCTCAGAATCTCACAATGTGTTTAGAGATGTGAGCATGAGCGAAGTGTTAAGCTCAAGTTTCCCCATGTAGTGTATTTCTAACAATTTAGAAATATATTTCAAATACATAAAGCAACACTACGCAAGTACAGGATTCTACACAAGCAGAAACCAAATCGTGTAAGGAAGTTAAACAAAAGCAAAGAAATACTGGCCTGGAATGACGGGATATTTGAGTTCAAGTTTGCAGAACAAACAAATTAATATCTCATAGCCCCGTGCACCAGATGTGCATGGGGATAAAGACACTAGATCTAATCCCATTCGTTCGCATTTCTCAAATTTCTAAGATGATCTAAACCTACAAACTGATATGGAAGAGTGCCGCATCAAAGCTGAGGTCAGTGACATTGGGGTTTTTTGTTGTTGTTGTTATTTTTTAGTGTCCTTCAGGCTGTGTCTTCATTAGATGGCCAGCTACTTGGAATTCAAGATAAAAACAACCAAACAATGTTGTCAAAAAAAGAAAAAAAAAAGCTTTGGAAGGATAGATTTTTATTTTCACTGTTATCATGTTTGAAGCCGTCTGAAAAAAGTGTGTGAGTGTATGAAATGCAAAAAATACAAAACCTGTTGCTTTTCCTTGTATGTGTGATTCCATTCAAAGTAAAAACAAAAAAACAAAAGTGAATGCAGCCTAGCAGACATGTGCCTCCAGAGGCAATAAATCGAGATAAATTGCGTGGCTGGGAGCCAGGTCTAGTGTCAGCATTCACATGCCCCATATACATACACAGTTCTGTACGCCATACACACATCCTCAGTATCAGACCAAAGGGACTCCACTGCCTATAGATAACAGATCTGTTACATCCCATGTAGGCAGTAAAATGAAGAATGCACTGGCAGCCACGCAAAACATTTTTTTCAGGAATTTGGTTTTCCTCAACACAGAACAACTCTGACGTGATAAGGATTTCAAAGCATAAACCTGTAACATACACTAAACGTCACTTGAATGAGATAACAGCAGTTTACAAAGACAATAAGAATCTTAAACCCAACGGACACGCGTATATAACCCATAAAGAGTAACTTTTCAGTGCATAACACACCACACTCTCAATCCACTCCTGTTTGCTTTGATCTCTGACTGACTTGGCTGTATGAGCTCATCATTGGCAGCCTAGAGCCACCAGAATACAAGACTACACGCAGAGCACTGCTGGCTTTGGGACATGGGCCTGGTGGAGCGCGCTGATGCGTAATTTGCATACGCCTATAATTCGGCGAAACAAACACTCATTTTGTAATCCAAGTTTTAAAGGAAACAATCTCAGTTAGTTGTGAGTCTGTGATGTCAACCAATTATCACTTCCCCCCTCCCCCAAAAACTTACCAGCATCCCCATAACGTCCGACCACAGTTGGGAAAAACTGTCGGACGCAGCAGCGCTATCTGCCTGGGGCTCATCGGAAGGCGCACCGGTCCCCTGATCACCTTCCATAATGTTAGAAAACTTTGTTCAGAGTCACACCAGTATTGTGTAGCTTTCTTCCAAGCCCACAGGCAGGAACCTTAATCCCCGGCAGTAAACAAGTTATCGGTGCCAAGGCTGTTTCACAGACAGTTGCCCTTGCCGCACTGGTGAAATGCTCCAGCATTGCTTGGCACGATTTGAAGTTTAGTGCGTAAATTGCGTCCTGACATGTTTAGCAAAACTCCGAGAGAGAGAGACCAAAAGTAAAGAAAGTCGGCCTTGAATTATGTAAACCCACACCCGGTCATTCGTCTGAAAACTCCCAAGCGATGTGTCCCCTGCTCTACAGTCTGTAATGCACGGATCCGGTGCCCCGGGGTATGAACCAAACCCCGCAACTGGGGCAGAAGAAGTCGTCGAAATGGGGCAAAAGTTTCCGAAAGTTCACAAAATCCCCCAGCAAGTGTCACGAAACTTTCTACACTGCAACAGAGAGCACACTTAATCGTGTTTCCATTAAAAATTCGAGTGAGAGAACGCCCGGAACACACAGAAAAGCCTCCAAACAAGGCGCCTCCCCCTCTCTTCACCCTGCGCCTCTCACTGCCTCACTCTCCTTCCCCCTACACACTCCTCCCAGCATCAGGACGAGAATGTCCCGGAATTAGCTCACACTAGTGACTAATTATTCATATGATCGATACATTTCCCCGCCAAATGAGACTGCTGCATTTGGTTAAAGTAACTAACTTCACTGTAATCTTAAGACAGACTTTGTTTAACCCCCCAAATTTAAATCACCTGCGTAGTTACTGACAACTTCGCACTGCCCAATTAAGAATTATTTATATGTCTCTATTGTCTTCTGTCAATACATTTAAATGCAAACCTTACAGTTTTACTAAAACCGAGTTCATTTAAGGGATTTTGTCACGGCCCAGAAATCGCTTTAATCACACGCTGACATGCCTTCCACCAATACATCTCTGCAGCCAGTAGTGAATAGGGAACGTGAACAAAGCACATTCTCCACACAATTGTTAGAAAAACAAAAAAGCGTATGGGAAAAAAATGCTTTTTAAGAGGTTCATGCATGTGGTGCTCTATGCCCTCATAAATCTGTACAAAACGCTGGACAATGACACCAAAACACAAGACTTTTATTGAACCATAAGATTCTTATTTGATTTACATATAGTCCAACAGCTATGCGTTTTTTTTCTTCTTTTTTTTGCTGCAGATGCCATTTAAATAAAAGTGGGAGAGAGATACTTTATGCATAAGCATGAAATTGCACAGCTACCCTGTTTGATCAGCTGTGTGTTATGTTGAACCAGCAGGCAGGCTTCTCCTTTGTAATAAAGTCCTGAAACACTCCGGCTCTCCCTGTTGTTGTTGTCAAGAGCACATTTTCTATGAGCAGCTACAGCTGCCAGAAAAAACAGAAATTAAGAGAGTAAGATTGAACATTTTCAGTCCACACTAAGCTCCAATCCATGTAGTTTCAAGTCAGCATAAAATGCTGCCTTAGCTGCTGTTTACCACATTACTCTGCCACACTAGGACAAATTTATTCAAAAGCAGCATAACCAAAGACGAGATAGCAGACAGAAAATTTGTCAACCCCACCATCTTTTGTGCAACCATGAAAACAGTTACGCAATAATCCATAAAGCTGCAGTTTTGCTTCGAGAACTGCTGTCAATTATGCAAAATGCAAAAGGCTCTGTGGATTTCACTCTTTACTACTACTACTACTACTACTACTACTACTACTACACTACCACCAACACCTACCAGTAATGACAGTACTAATAGTAGTAATGTTAATGGTTGGGATTGAAATTGGTTGAGGTATTTTTTGCGCAACTGTTATATTTTACTTTGTTTATAAGGTGTTTATTACCGGTCAATAAAGCCTTCCCCAAACTGCAGTGCCTTCATCTAACCATCATGTTCATTATCAATAAACAGTTGAGCATGTGGTCCTTGTTAGTGAATGGAAGCAGCCGATACCAGAAGAGGACGTCAAGATGTTGATAAACCCGTTCAAAACTTGAGATTTTTCTCGAGAGATGAAAATCTCAGAAGGCGGAGCAGGTCATCTACTAACTGGAAGGTTGGTGGTTCAATTCCTGCCTCAGACAGTCTGCATGTTGAAAGCATCCATGGACAAGATACTAAACAGTTGCCTGTGGTGCATCCTTCAGAGTCGGTGTGAATGTTCGGCAGAAAGCTTAGGCATAGAAAAAAAAGCAACTGCATGAATGTTTGTGTGAAAGGGTGAATGAAGCAGTTTTAGTGTTGAAACTAAGTAGAAAAGTCCACAGGATCAAGACTAAAGTAAAGTAAAGATTAAAAAGTAATCTGAAATGATTTCAGTCTAGACTAAAACGGTGGACTAATTCCACAACACAGCACTGTTTGTGTAGCTAAAAAAAGACTTTGAATTTGCTGCTGTTCTGGGACGGTAGATTCCTTTATATACAATATCACGGTTTTTACATTTGTGTCGGTGAGCAACGGATAAGCCTGGCTTTGAATGAGTGGCAGCTGCTCAACAGTATCCTGCTTACAGTCTAAACACACGTTCACACACGTTCACACAAGAGCAGCTTTGTTGGACGGCGTGCTCAAAGTGCGCGGGTCTGCACTACTGACTCGTAGTTGTGACCTTGGAGTGGCAGTAGCAGCAGCTAGCGGCAGGACTACTAGTGTTTATAATGGCACTGCGTCATTGCTCTGCCCATCAGCTCTCCTTTGTTGCTACAGAATGCTAACTATGTTTGCTTTGTAGGTGTGATTTCAGAGCACCACCCTGATTTCCCTATTATTTTCAGCTGGATTGAGCTCTTTGGAGTCATGCCCTTGAACACACAGACACACAAGCACACAATATCTCTCAGTATGTACAAACACATGCTGGAACTCCCTTTACACAATGGCAAGAAAGTGTGACCCCCACCTGGAGTGCCGCAAACAGAGGGGTCAAACTATTAATGAGAGGAGGCCGTCTGTTGACTTATCAAACACCGCTGGTGTGTGCGCCTCTGTGTGCGTAGCTGCCCAGTTTCCCCCTTTTCACACTGGCCACTATTCGAGGTGTCATGTTGCCAGACGAGAGGAAATAAAACTCGCTTCGCAGATGCTAATTGCACATGTTAACAGTCTTTTCTCTGTCGACCAATTCTTTGGAAAAGATTCAGAGTGAACATTTGGTCAGAAATGAGGATAAAATGCGTAGCATATGAACGTGCAGAGGACACACCTGCAACCAATTCACGGTGGAAATCTGCAGAGAGGAATGGAAGAATGTATTTGAAGGTTCTCAAAATATATAGAGGGCTCCGTCAGGAAAAGGATGATGTCATGAACATAAATTGCTCAGATAGCATACTTTGAACAGACTCTTGAAAGCCTCGGGGCATCGACTGTGATTGATCGGTGCCAATTGTTGTACTTATGTCAACATCTTCCCCGACTTTCATCTTTTTCTATGTTTTTATTCCCAGTAATAATCATTTTAATGTCTTATTAAACCTAATTTTAATATTATTTTCTGATCCTAGTGAATCGTTGTGGGACAGTGAGATAATTGCACTGTCACCAGGAGGACATAGAGAGAGTGGAAAAGTTTAAATTAGGAACTCTGAGACTCATTTTTGCATGTGTGTGAGATTTTTTGCTGATTGTTTGCTTATTAGCAGAAGTTGTTCAGAGCTAATAGCCTGACAACTATAATACTGCTTAAAATGTTTACTTTCCTGACAAGAAATACCCAGATTCTTGCTTGGTACTCTATAAACCGCCACAAATTACCTTAGACTAAAGCATAAGTAGGGCTTAGAACTGGACATTATGATGAGAATGGGACTAATAATCTATGAGAGGCTGAAAGAAATGTCACCCTCTAGTTCCACTTGTAAGACTCGCATACAAAGGGCTCTAAACAGACAGCACATCTAAACAAACTCACTGGAGATGAGAGGAATCGCTGCGACTCAGCTGAAAGTACTGTAATAAGGACTGAACTGATGAAAAGTCTAGGTTAAGATAGGTCATCGCTTTTTCCCTTTCAACACTGAGTTGTTGGGATTCCACAGTGGAGTGATGAAGAGAGGAATAGAGGATGGAAACAGCAGCTCTGAGGAAGGAATGAAGATAGACATAAAAAGAGGAATGCATATCATGTTAATGCACAGCAGGGCTGGACCTGCGCTGATAGTGAGTGTGACCCTTCCTGGAGGTCACCAGACCTCGGGCCTTTAAAAATAGCTCCACAGGGAGTCACAAACCCCACTGGCAGGGCGGGGACAGATGTTCATAAACAAGGCCACCACAGTTGAGGGATGCCACAGATGACCAAATAATAAATGCATGTATATTCTGTGAGATCAATAATAATATGATTACTCAGTTTATAGCTTTAATCTTCTCAAGGCTGAAGGTATAAAACAGTAAAAGTCTGGTGACGTTTTCTTAGTTTTTCCCTCCTAAAACAGACTGAAATTGCATAGAAATCAGCTCTTTATAAAGCAGTTAGTGGAGCCGACAGGAAGACATCCAGTCCTGCTATACGAGCACGACACCGACTCATCATCACCTCTTCTCACCCTGCATCGATACATTTCCCTCCTTTGTTCAAGTTAACGTATTTAAGTTTACACCCAAAGCTAATTGGATCCAAAGTCTTGAACCCTTATCCCTCAGCTCTCCCTGGCTGTTTTCTCTCGATACATAATTGGGATCAAGATTTTCGCATCATTAATTCTTCTTAGTCGATGGGTCAAAGGCCTGACAGTCCCTTGGCATTTTCTGTGAGCTGTTCAGAACGTGAACGCTTGCCTTTCCTATTTATCAGTGTGTGTGTGCATATACATGCATGCTTATGTGCAAAAAAAAAAAAAAAAATGAACAGAGAGGCAGGCCAGCCCCAGTGTGCTTCACATGTGTGTGGGAGATATCACACAGACATGTGATAACTCCCACACAGACCCAATTAGCATGACAACTAATTATGGTTTCTTTGGTCCCCTCCCTCAGCTAAGCTAACTCATTAAATTAAATCAACACTCTGGTCTGAAAACAATGCTTTGAGGGAGTAATAATGATCTCCTGCCACTTGCTATTTATGTGTTCTAGGTATTACTTTTCATAGGGCGGTCAACCATAACACTGGAGTCTTTGGAAAGCTGAGAAAATGTTAGCTTCAAATATCAACACAGGAATTACCTCTGGGCTAGAGTGAGACAGAAAGCAGAAAGAAAGAGCATGACAGCTGAGAGTGTGTGAAATGAGCACACCGAGTGATATGCACGGGCAACAGGGAGAACACAGAGCAACAACAAATAGATATAGAAAGAAAAAAAAGGAGTTGGTCTGCCTGGGGTATAAGACGCATGTGATAACCAGCTGTGCATAGCATTGTGCACACTGGAAAAAAAAAGAAAGAAAAAACGTCCCAGAAAGCTCATACATTGTCTGGTATGTCAGTAAAAGCAGACAGAATGTCAGTAAAAGCAGACAGAATAGGGGTGCTGTCAAAAAAAAAGAAAAAAAAAGCCAACTCTGTACACACAGATCCTACTGGATAATATGTGCTTTAATGAGATGCAGGAATTCAGAGAAAAAGAGAAAGTTTGTGTCACTCAGATATCCTGAAGACAGAAGAAAAAGTCTGGAATGAAGCAGGAAGTTCTCAGTGTTACAACATGACCTTCTAACACTGTTGATA
Organism: Hemichromis elongatus; assembly: GCA_015108515.1. Classification (NCBI taxonomy): domain Eukaryota; kingdom Metazoa; phylum Chordata; class Actinopteri; order Cichliformes; family Cichlidae; genus Hemichromis; species Hemichromis elongatus. The sequence continues at coordinate 5,004 of VUQR01009248.1, read as the reverse complement.
TGATTAAAAAGCATTATCCTTGGACTCGCTCTTGGTGTTCACTTCGCCCACTCTTCATGTTTCATTTAAGGGAATTTGACATTAAACTGTAAGAGTGTTGTATTTGTTGGCTGACACTTAAGCATGCATACCACAGAAAGAGCCTGTACAATAAATTATATCTCCCATGGCCACATGCATATGCGAGTAGTGTTCACAAGTCCTCATCCATGCTTTCAGCAATGCACTTGCAATTGCAGGCCCCTTTATTGTGCTTTGTGTTAT